>JAHRIG010000025.1:1095055-1148102 GCA_020311275.1 Eira barbara
CCATCCTCCCATCCATTCAACCTTCCTCCCATCCATCTAACAAATGCTTATTGAGTTCCTCCTATGTGCCAGGTGCTATTGTAAGTGTTGAGGACTTAGCAGTGAACACAGTATGTCCCTATCCTCTTGATCCTTACAGCAGGGCAGACGGACAGCAAGTGACTAGCCCAGGGAGCTCATGGTGTGGTGCCTCAGACCCAGACAGTCAACTTGGGGAGCACATATAGGTCAGATTGGGGGGGAGGTCAGCCCTCTATGGCATTCCAGGCAGCAGGACGGAGGGCGGCGGATGAGCCTGGGCTCAGCTGCGAGCTGGGGAGGAGCATGTGCAGATGCCTGGAGTGGGGATCATGGTCAGCGAGCCTCTGGCAGGGGGGCTGGAGGGCAGGGGCTGAGGGCAGGCAGGTAGAGAGGAGTCCAGAGAGGCCACAGGATGGCAGGGTTGCTGGAGGGCCTGGCTGAGGGGCAGTGAGAAGCCAATACCCTTGATTCCAGAGGCCGTGTGGAGCTAGGTTAGCAGTGTTAGCACAATTTCAGGAGAGAGGATGTTGGCGATGACCTGGTGGTCCTGGAAGGGGCCGGTGAGGGGTGCACATTGTCCAGACACATTTTGAAGAACATGCCACAGGGTGGGATGGGCAGTGTGAGGAAAGGGGGACAGCGCATTTTGGTCTGAACTAGCAGAGGCTAGAGTTGCTGTTTATGGAGATGGTGCCCCTGGGAGACGACAGATGGGACCCAGTCAGCAGACTCATTGCCCAGCAGACATCCCTGTGCAGGTTCTGATGGGTGAAGCCACAGCCCCTTGGAGGTTCCCAGAAGCATGTGTGCGTGAATCTGGCAGAGAAACCAGCCCAGGAAACCACAGGTGGACGGTGAGACAGGGTCATTTGGTTTACAGACAGATTTATAAAGTAGATGCCCAATGAGGCCACCCTCCTACCTGACACTCCAGGCCTCTGACAAAGCCCTAGAGGGCTTTTATTCTATTTTATTTTGATTTTGATGAAATGGGTGCTGGGAATGGGCCATTTGGCCACCATCTGTGGGCGTCCATGGCCAATGGGTCGGAGGACGTGGGCCGGTCCTGCTGCAGTTTCGCTTAGCTTACTGGTTCTCGACTGGACCCAAACCATCCATTTCTCTCCAGAACCCAAACCTCTAAGTTCCGTCCTGGAAGACACGCTGTGGGTGGGACCCTGTGCCACCAGTGGCCATGGGTCTAGAGGGCGCACTGAGCCACCTGCTCCTCTGGTCCCACGAAGCTCCTGGGTGAGACCCCCGGCAGCCTTCACAGAGCACGACTTCCTGTTCCCGGGAGTGCGCCGCGCACATTTCCCAGACAGAAAATACTTACTGATGGACTCTTTATCATAGATGTCACCAGAATAAAAATAATTTTCTAGGACTCAGTTTGGCTAAAATACAGGCGTCAGGACAGAGGCCAATAATTCAATGTAAGGTATTGATAGCCACCCACGACGCTTCCCGTTTTGAGCAGTCGCTGTGCGAGGCCCCTGTCGGCCGTCTACCACCCCCGCATGTCAGGGAACCCCCGAAGTCACAGAATCTCCGTGACGTGTTACCTCTGCTCCTGGCTATATGGAGCCCCGCATGGCCACCCGGGGTCTCTCCGGTCCCCACAGCTGGGGACCCCTTGCCCTGCACCAGGCTGGAAGTGGGCATCAGACCTGGAGCTCGGACCTGGGGCTGCCTGTTAGCTTAGGTAAGACTCCTTCAAGGCCAGCAGGATGCGTGTTTGGGTCTCCTTGTCCTCTGCTGTGTGCCTGGAGCCCGGCATGGGACAAGTGACTTCTCTGTGCTCTCATGAACACGTTAAGAATGGCTTTCATTCAGTAATTCCACGGGAATTCTGTCCATGTCCTACATAAAGAAACCAAGTTTGCTTTTCTTTTTAAGGACAATGCAGGTAAATTTTTGAGAGCTCCAGGCCTGGCCCTCGATCCCAGGGCTGTCCTCAGACACAGACACGTGAGCACTTCCCACGAGCTACTGCCCGCCCGTCGTCTGCAGGACTCACACTCAAGGTGGGTTCATCAGGACTGGAAAGCGGGAGTCCTGGTGAGGCCCACAGTGGGAGGCCCCACGGGCGTGTGGCCTGCAGGAGGCCTCTTCCCCGTGGCCCACGTCGCCCCTGAGCTGTTGCTCCTCCCCTCGCTTTCCCAGCCTGCCCCGGTGGGAAGGAGCTCGCTGGACCACTTAGCATGCTTGCTGATGTGGTGGTACGTCGAGGGCACCCGATGAGGGTGACAGGCTGGCAAAGGCTGCTGGAGGCAGTTCCACGGCCCGCGGGGGAAGCCCAAGTCTGTGGGCCTGGGGCACCCGTGCACATGGCTCTGTGGCTCTGGGGGGCTTTTGACTGCCTCTTGCATCCTCGTGGATTAGTTGGCTAGATCCGCTGATTGTCACCTGGAACCAGCACAGGAGATGTGACACGGGACCAAAATGGCCCTGTGGGAGTGGGGCAGACAGCGCTTGGCGAGCACACTGAGCGGCTGGGCATGGGGGCTTGAGTGCCGAGGGGTACCTGGCCTGGCTATGGGCTCAGGTCTGGCCAGGCCCCTAGAGGGCTGAGAGTCTGGGGGCATTGATGGAGGAAGCTGTCACCTCAGCCCTGGCTTGGTCGGGCCAGCGTGTTCTCTGCATGGCCGCTAGGCTTGGAGTGTGTCTGTTGTGAAAGATGACGAGTGATGATTTTCAGAGCAGACTCTGGTTTCTTCCTTGAAAAGGACAAATAAAAAAGTAATTATGGATCTCTGAACTTTCAGATTTACGCCCTCACTCTGGCTCGCACTCAGAAAAAGTTTTCATTACATGGCTCATGCTTGGAAAATGGACTCTCACCTGAAAAGAAAACCCTGCTTTTGTGTTGGAAATAGTACAAATTAACTCAGAAATGGTGTCTAAGAAGTACAGTCCTGGAATTCTGAGCGTGAACCAGAGAAACGTCATCTTGGTTGAGCCACGCTCTTTCGACTCCTAGAGGATGTCAGAAATGTGGTCAGAGTTCTGAGATGTGATTTGGGGTTTTGTCAATAACATATCACAATAAGTAGAAGAAATAACTATTT
Organism: Eira barbara; assembly: GCA_020311275.1. Taxonomy (NCBI): domain Eukaryota; kingdom Metazoa; phylum Chordata; class Mammalia; order Carnivora; family Mustelidae; genus Eira; species Eira barbara. The sequence continues at coordinate 1,098,148 of JAHRIG010000025.1, forward strand.
TTTGACCCTTTCACACAAAGGGTTTTAGTTTCTTAAGAGATAGAAGTTGGGAGTCTTAGATCTGAGACGTTGAATGTTTCGGATGATTATGAGTTCTCCGTGCGTGTGTGTCGGGTCCCGAATGGTCAGAAATGAAGGACCAGAGTTCAGGGGTTGTAGCTACATGTAATAGGGCTGGAAAGGCAGGTGCCCTCAGCTTTCGGGGGCGAGTCTCCTCAGGAGAGAGCCTGCCCCACCGGGGTGCATGTTCCGACGGTTTGGGTGGGGATGGGGGGACACGGACCGACTCAGGATGCTTGAGAAGAAGGTTCCTGAGCGAGCTCTGCATTTTCGGGGATTTCCTGTAACCTTGCAAGTGCTTTTTGGGAGCCCCTGACTCTTCTGAAATCTCACTGATAATTTCAGACATTTTCCCCAGATTGACCAATTTTGTTGAGATGTCAGCCTTATGTTTTCAGTGAAGGCTGGAGAAGGCCACATCCTAGACCCGTGGACATACATTCCTTCGAGGTCACCCCATATTGGTCGGCGCTGGCAGCTCAAGAGCCTCGTGCTGAGTTGGACCCAGAGGGCTCATGGGGTGTGTGGACCGGCGCGCTGACCGGGACTACCGTCCCCCCGCCGATCATCGCTGTCTCGTCCCCCCGGGTTCTGCGTCTTCCATCTCCCACCTTCTGGATTTAAAGTTATGTCCCACTTAGCATCTCAAAGACGATTAATAATGTCTTTGAACACCCGAGTGAACAGGACATTTATGTTAGTTGATGAAGATGAACTCTTGGAATCACAAAGCAGCCGTAAATTTTCACACTATAGCACAATTTGGCACAGCCCGACTGAGTCATGGCCCTTAAACAAAGAGAGCAGACGGACTGAATGCCAAAATCAGCCAGTCCCCGTGAGGGCCGGAAGCCGATTCAGTCCTTTTCTGGGGGAAAAAAGAGAAGGGAGAGAATCCACAAATGACCACTACCCCTGTCACACCCTAATCTGGGGGACGAGAAGCGCCCACCCACCTGGGGCCCTGGGTCTCGGAGGGAGCCTGGTCGTGCGCACGGTGGGTCTGCTCCCGGAGAGACCCGGGTTGGAACTCAGTTTGGCTTGGTGGAAGTGCGGCTGGGGACCCGGGTGTTCATTTTTAGGATTCCTGTGTGAGCTGGTGTGAGAGGTACATACCATCGCAACATACAATAGGAAATTAAATAAAATAGAATGAAGAAAACATGCAGGAGCTCGACAAGTTGTAACTCAGTGAGCCGTGAGCCGCCTTCGCTCAGCTGGAGCTCCGCAGCTCGCTGCCCTGCCCGCCCGCCTCCGGGCCGGGTTCTCCGGCCTTCATCCTTGCCACGTGACGACAAAGTATGCCACAGCCAGTATCCGTGGGACGCCGTTGTCTTCGAAGGAACTGGAGCCCAGTGGCCCTTCGTGGCTCTCGCCGTCTGTGCACCTGATAGCAAATGCCTTCCTGCTGGCACACCCCTGCTGCGGCTCTGACCAGGTTCGTGGGGGGACCCGGAGTGTGCACTTGGACCTGGGCCTGAGCCTGCGCGTCTGGCATGGCCGTACTCTGTGCTGCTTCCCGCCGGTCAGGACACTCCTGCCCCGTGGGCCATGCGACCGCAGCAACATGAGCCCGGGGGCCTGGGGACCGCCTGGGATGCCAGGTCGGCCTGTGGGACCTCACAGCTTTGCCCCCACGTGAGTCTTGTTTGACCGCCATTCCGGACCTCCGTTTACGCTCACACAATTTGTATTTGAACGTAGGACCGACCATGTGGACGGTGAAAACATCTCATCTGCTGTTTGAGAGGAGGAATTGTCTTTGCGCCCCCGAAGACGCCTGGCTCAGAGTGTAAATATTTTGTCACTCAACTTCCTGCCGGTCCCACCCGGTGTCGTCCTCTCTGCTCTGCGACACCACGCCGAGAGCTCAAGGAGGTTCTGGAACAAGACAGGCACGCAGGGACGGTGAGAGGCAGGGAAGCACCCTTACTGAGCTCGTGAGCCCCCAGAGAGCTTGGAAATGAAGTTCCACGGGGCTACCAGAAGCGGAAGGAGCCACGACTCCTTTTTGTGGTGTGACCGCTCAAAAAACAACACAAACAAACAAACAGAACCCCCAAATCTACACAACGCGGGAAGTTCGGAGCAGAAAAATTAGCCCTGGGAAAGTCTGGAAAAGCCCGAGATTATACAAGACATTCATCCTGAAGCTGATTTTTTTTTCTTTTTTTGGGTACAATCCCGTGTTGTGCTCCAAACAAAAATGTGAGCGTACTTCTTAAAGCGCAAACAAAGCGCGGCCCCGGCCACACATCTGTGAGTTTTGAAACAAAGGCTTGTTTGTGTGCTCCCCTCACTCCTGCCCATGAAAGCAGACACTTACTTGAAAAACTTTTCAGGGAAACACTCTAAACCAACATCCTGGTATAAATTTGCAAAACGCAATACAGGCCTGATTGTTTTTGGAGTGGATGCCGACCGCATACGAATAGCTCTTTCTGAAACGTAATGTTCTTTGCACGGCTCAGTGGCTAATGTACAATAAATCAACAAAAGAGGGCTTCAATAAAGCTGGTGGGCGGCAGCAAGGCCACTGTTATTTTATCTTTTTACAGTATTTAATTGGAAGGTTTTTCCTGAAACTTTAGCCAGCCTTCAAATTACTGGACTCTATATAAGAAGAGATTGATAAGAGGAATTTTTTTTTTCCAGGATTTTTCCCTTACAAGAGAGCAAGTTTTTGCAGAGGGAGAATAAAGTTACAAGTGTCTAGCATTTTGCTGAGGGAGAATGAAATTAGATGCTGAATGGGGCGGATAGGAAACGCTGGGAAAATGCAAAGTTGGCAGCGAGAGCTGCCAGGTCAGCGCAGAGCCCCCACTGTCCCGAGCTACGCCAGGTGTCCGCCGCATTCAAATGATACTATTATTCATAGACGGGAGCAGAGTATTAAAACTCCCCCCAAAAATCATTTGCAACTGAATAAAGATATAATCCTGGAAATATAACTCTCCATTAAGGGCCCCCATTAGCAACACAAGAGCCCCATTGTGAAGGGTTATGTATATTTATCAAGTTTAGAAAAAAAACTTGTCTTGGTGCTTACATGTTAATAGGAAACTTTTATAGCCCTGGTCTCAGAACTAGTTATGCATAAAACGTAAAGCGTCCATTATTCTTTGGCAAACTCTTTACCATTGGACAGTGAATTGCTAATACGGGAATCGTGAACATGTCCTGGCTGTGGGTGGGTGAGTCCCCGCCGGCCCAGGGGCTGCCCGCGTGGGCCGGGACGGGACACGAGGTCCCCTGGCGGGACGCGTGGTTCCGCTGGGGATGGGTTTCCTTGTCAAGGGCTCCGGGGCTGTCAGTGACCAGCATCCACGCTTCGCAGGTGACGGGCCCACTCAAAGGAAGGGCGAGCGGTGTGTCGCCTGCTCCCTTGTGTTCCCGGTGTCCAGGGAGGAGCCCCCGCCTTCCCTCATAAATGTGCTACCCGCGGTTAGGCAGCTCTACACCCGGAGCCGTGGTCTGCTCTCCACCAAGACGCGGCCTGCCCTGGCCTGCCGCTGTTGAGCCCCGCAGAGCCACTGCACACCTGCCCCAGGCGAGAGTACTCCGGCCGCGGGAGACCCAGAGCGGCGGGTGTGGCAAACACGGGGAACGAGGAAGAGCCCCTCCTCGCCGCAGGCTCTCTCTGCTTTCACGCCAGAACGTGATAAACAGCAAGGGGTGTGGAGACGTGAGCGCCACCCCTGGGAGTCTGGGACCTCCTTCTTGCATTTGCAGCCAGTACCCTAGGGTTAGGTCTGCTGGGTTCACCTTGGGTTTCCTGCCCTGGGTAAAGGCTGCTGGGACCTGGGCCGCGATGGGCAAGCAGGTCCTGCATGGTCTTTGTGCCTCAGACCTCGAGGCTCGATAGACCCCTTCCAGGCCCTCTGGGGGGTGTCCCCTTGCCCGCCCCCCCTGTTCTTGCCTTACTTCCCGTTACAGGGTGAGCGAGTCCCCTCCGATCTGTTTGTTGGAATTCCCAGCCCCCAGTCCTTACAGATGTGACCTAATTTGGAAATGGGGGTGATAGATGATGCCGTTAAGATGAGGTCGTTAGGGTGGGTCCCTATCTCACGCGACTATGTCCTTATAGGAAAAGACATAGAGTCAGACACGCGCCCAGAGAGAACCCTCTGTGGCCACAAACACAGGTGGGGATGGAGCGTCTACGTGCCAAGAGATGCCGAAGACCGCCAGAACCCCCGGGGGGAGGAGAGCCCAGGACAGACTGTTACTCGGCCCCAGAAGGAACCAGCCCCACTGACACCTCGTTCTCAGACTTCTGGCCTCCGGAGCTGTGGGAAAAGAAATTTCAGTGTTTAAGCTCCCCCTCCCCCAGCCTGCGACAGTTTGTTATGTGGCCCTGGCAAACGGAAACATGGACACATTGTCAGAAGTCCCAGCTCCGGGAAGTTTTTGCAAAAGATGTCATGACAGCTCATATCAGGCCTTGGCAAAGCACAGCTCTCCTCTTGGGAGCATCTTTGCTCTACACGGAACGTCCTTGCCCTCCGCGAACATCTTTGCTCTACACGGAGCATTGTCGTAGCACAGGGAAGTAACCCATCGCTGAGGGTCATGCTCCTAGCAGCAGGTGGCAGTACTCAGCCAAAACTCTCATTCTGACCGTGTAAGTTTCAGGGAGACCAAGACCACGCAGGCCTGACGTAGGAACTACTGACGCTCCTGGACATTATCCCACCCAGGAGCGCGACAGGGCGAGACCGGACCAGCAGGCGTGTGGCCTCTCATTGCATGTGGCTATGGGCTGCTCGCGAGAGAGGCAGTGTTCTTGAGTGAGAGCCTCTGAGACTCGGCTCTGCCAGTGAGCGACGTGTGTGAAGAACATGACCCCGCAGGGCTGAAGCCGGGCCCCGGAGCGTGGTGCAAAGGAGGCGCGGGGCCGCCTGAATGTTCCTGGTGGGAAGCTGCGCTTCAAACTGTGCTCAAGCGCCCCCAGAATGTTTTGGAGTGTGACGGCGGCCGTAGCTCCTCCAGACTGCCCGGCAGAGCTCCAGGAGGCAGGACCTGCCTGAATGTTTGACTACAGGTGTTGGTGGTGGGTGCGACGCCCGTGTGGGAACCCCGTGCCCCGTTAGGACAAGTTCTTGTTCTGGGAGGCGACACCGTCCTGCCCCACTGCTTCCCCTACTCACTGTGTTTCTCTCTTAGTTATTTCATAGGCACATGGTGCCGGGGAGCCTGGAGGGACCGCGGGGCTCTCACTGGCATTCTTTTAGGCTTTTACTATCCCCATCACTAATGCACATCTTCTCCCTTTCTCGTTCGTGTCCCCCAGAAACACAAGCAACGGTAGCACCGCAGCTCTGTTGTGCACCTTTCTTGGGCTTTACGACAACGGACCAGGAAGGTGGGTTGGTTGGCCAGCCTGGAGGGCTCACTGCTAGATGCTGTCCACCAGGACCCGCAAATTCACGAGCGCCGTGTGAGGCAGCGGGCCAGGTTCCTGCAGCTTCCGCCTCAGAAGGCGGTGTTTGCAGATCTTCACTGTGGAGAGCAGTAGATAGAGCAGAAAACACGAAAGCTGCCTTCGGAAGGCCATGGTTACACTTTCACTCGACTCTGGGCGGCCGCCGACTCCCTCTTCCCTCCCGATTGCATCAGTGTTGCATGAACCTCCAAGAGGCTGATAAAAGAACCGCAAGCAAGTCTGACCGGAGGGCAGAGTTTGCTGCAAGAGGCCCGTGGGGTCTGAACAGGGAGGCCGTGGAACGGGGATGGGGCAGAGCTGGAGCGAGGTGGTCTCACACATTTGAATCAAAGCTGTTTTCATTTTGACTTGTTGCCCAGAGCATCATTTAGCCATTCGGAGGCTCAGCCCCTTCATCTGCAGATGGGAATAATAACACATCTCGCAAGCGATGAAAATACCCACCAAGAAGCGTGGCCCGGCTCCCAGGCATGTCCTCATGAACGTCTTTTTCCTTTCTTCCTCCCTCTCTCCCTTCTGCTCAATGGAGAAGTTGGCCAAGGTGACAATGAAAAGATAAAGACCGGTTTTCCTTTTGTTCTTATTGTTCAAATTCCCCAAGTTAAAGCCAGAACATTTCAATGGCAACAATGTCGCACCCGTGTTTTGCTCCCACGCGTGACGACAGCAATGCAGCTCCTCAGCCTCTGCCCTTATTAAATACAAATTAGAGAACCACGCGAGTTCCCTGGTAGAATGGTTTCTTTCCATCCACGTGTAAACTCCAGGAAGAAAGCGGGATCGGCGATAGCACCTACTCCGTGCCAGATAGCACATATTTAATCTCAAGCTTTTTTTCTCTTAGGGCATTGTTCATTCAAAGTAACTCAGTATTTTTTGGCGGTCTTTAGAAATGGTGCACTCAAGATATCTTCCCTGATTGTACTTTGCTTTAATGAGTGGATCAATTTTATTGAATCCCCGCAGCATTATGGGAAGGCTATCCTTGCCTGATTTTATCCGGGAGGAAGCCTGCCCCAGTCTGTGCAGGCTGCAGACCAGCAGTGGGGGTGGGGACAGGGGCAGGTGGCTTTCCTGCCACCCCAGGCTGTCCCCCTATTCAAGGTGAGAGGAAATATTCACGGGGCAGGATCTCAACTAAAAATCAGATTTTAAAAAAAATTGGTGAGACTGAAGAACAGGGAGAAGCTGGCATGGGAGAGGAAGGGGCCAGGGCTGTGCGACGCCCATGGCGGCGAGAAGCACCCACTCCTCTGCATCCACATGCCCCCTCTCCCTCCTCCAGGTACCTGGACGTGTCTGGGTCCGTCTTCCCCTCGCCCCTCTCGCCGGCGTAGGACTGCTTGGGCCAGGAGTATGCTGCCCTACACACAGATCTGCAAATATCCCGTTGTTTCATCTTTGTGTATCCCACGATTTTTTCAACTCAGGTACAGCCGGCAGCAGCGCCACGTCAGTCCCCGGCAGGCTGTTTGCTCTTTAGTTCTCATTCTTTAATTCTAGCTGGACTGAAACACGCTTAAATCATTGTCTGTCCTTCTGGTCTTTCACCGAGGAGTAAAACAATCTTTGGTGATCCGTAATAACTAATAAACTTATTAATTTGAAGAATGGGTCAGCAAAAACATTTATGATAGTCTACCTCCTCGTGCTGCATCCGAGAAGGGTTTTCTTGTTGTTATAATTATCCTATGCTCTGTAATGCCCTAAAAACACAGTGAAGAATTTCCTGGTATTTTTAGTCTCATACTCTTATAGCGGAACACAGAGACATAAAAACAAAGCACAAAACAAGCAACAACAAAGACCCCACATCTAAGTATCCACTGCAGTACATGTAACCCTAATGCCATACGTTTAAGATGTGAAAATATCAAATTGCCATGTTTCAGAAAAAAGTTCCTCTTGGTCACACTGATGACAACATTTCTAAATATGGCAGATTGTTTTCTGAAAAGATCCAAACAATTCCAGGTAGTTCAAATGAACTCTCCTAGTGTGACAAATAAAGTCAGTCTGGGTCCTCCGCTGGGAGTAGCCGTGACTGGCGTGCATCTGCCCCCGTGTCCCCAAGGGAGGGTGTGGGCTTCAGCCTTCTCTGTCCAGGACGGACGGTCTCCAAGTGTTCGCTCTAATTTCAAACTTTGCAGACAATCTTTCTGATGTATTTCTCCAATTTCCCTGTTATTTGATTGCTCTCTGCTCTGTGGATGGAATAATTTTAGGATTTTTCCACTTGAAATGATTTGCTCGGAGTAGAGTTGTTTCTTCCTCTCAGATATAATACCTCTCTCCCCAAAATGGGTGTTTTCCACTGAAAATACATCTGGGTAGTGCTGGCCACAAGCAGCAGCCAGCCCTGGGAACTGTGGAGTTTCCCTGGATCCTCCCAGCCCTGATCAAATAAACCAGGCAGGTGCGTGTTAGAGGGTGCCTGATTATTTATGGCTTTTAGATACTTTGTGGGTTTAGCTGGTGAGAAAAGTTTTATTCCACTCACATGGACAAAACCCAACCAACTGTCTGGGCTGATTAAATCGCATTGTTGTGTGAGCACATGGCAGGCAGGAGCAGAGTTATGAAATCTCACTGCCCGTGCCATGGCAACTGGGTGAACAGCTCATGGGGGAATGTGGATAATAGGAAATAGCAATATTTCTCTTTGTGTTTTCACTGCTGACAGTTTTATCCGTACATCTGCCCGATGTCCAGTGCACAGCGGCCGTCTGGGGACTCTCGCTGTCCTTTCTGCCCTCCTCCCCTCATTTGCTCAGTGAGCGGAAGGTAACACTGTGCGCTTAAGTATCAAGGACACAGACGAGGGAAGTTTACCTTCCCAGTAACTGAAGGTGCAGTGGAAAGCAGTAACGCAGGCAAAGTGGCTACAATCAGCCATTTAAATGAATCTGATGTAGGGTTACTATGGCTTTATATTTACTAGGACGATCCGCGTCAAAGGCCGTGTGTGCTGGAGGGACCAGCTCTCAGGAGATTTGACCTAACGTGAAAAGCTAGGAAACTTGCGCAAACACAGCTCTCAAAGTGTTGCGTGAATTACTTTTTTTGAGAGTGGAAATGGAAAAGACACGGTCTTTCCATTTTTTCCAGAAACAAATAGTATGTGTGGGAATTTGAAAGCAAGATCTCTCACCCGTTTGTAATCTGCCCATGACCATGATGCTCCGAATGTTCCTGCTGCTCCCGCGTTTTCCTCTCCTGTGGCTCCTCCTCTTCCCCATCTGGTTCTGCATTCCTGGGGGGGAGATGGGCAGGACCCCACTCCTCCTGGGCTGGGAGTCCTGGAGTTGCTCCGTTAGACAGTCATTCTCCAGGACCATGGACAGCAGTGCAATTGGGGTTGGGGGCGTCCTCGAGACGTCCCGTCTCTACCAGCGGCAAGGTGTCTGTTTTTAATTCACACACCCTTGGATGCTGCTGCTGGGGTTCTCTGGTTTTCCCTTCTCCCGTAGGGTGTGTCTAGTACGCACGTACATCTATGTGTCTGCGTACGGGTGCAGCTGTCCATCTCTTTGGCAAAAGTCCCTGCTGAGCCAACTAACTGACCTTGTGTGACCTTGGGCAGGTTACTTAGCATTCTTAGTTTCCTTGCGTTTCTCATCAGCTGCGGGAAGCTCTTTGAGGGGAGGCCGGTCTTGATCACTGTTACATCCGTCCCCAGAACCCGACAGTGCTTAACAGGTGTAAACAGTGATGCTCAATGAATATTGGTTTGAGTAAATGAGTAATGAGCATGAACTGGAGACCAGTGGCCACGACTCATTTAACTCTCTGTCTGCCAACCTAGCAATTATCTTGACACAAAGTCTCTCATTTGAAATATTAAAAATGTAGTTTTGGGGAGACATTACTAATTAGTTAATTAATTAATGTATGCATCGGTTAGCTAAAATATAACAATGCAACCTGGTAATCACATGCTGCCACTATAATCATATAGGGATTTTGAGAAGGGTGAGAGATAATTTACTTCAAATGATTCTATATGGTTTACAACATTTTATCTATGTTATTTAATTTAAGCTTAGTTTTAGCTCTGGAAGTAGCATTATTATACTCATTTACATCTAAAGAAAACAGGGCTCATGGGGAGAAATATAACACCATTTGGGATAAAGAGGTGAGCCCCAGCCTACTGAGCCCGAATGTAGGGCTCTCTACCTTGTCAGCATGGCTCCCACCTGCCCATAGATATATTTCCTTAGGTCTGGCTCCTAGATATGACAGAAGGGGATCTGGTAGCTAATTTGATAGAGGGTGTCAGTGTATTTTCTTTGCATGAATGTAGCATGAGTATGTTTCATGAGTGGAGACCAGAGGTCTTCTGGAAGCATGCTGGTTTAAGTAAACGACAGGGCAGAAACCTCTTCTGTGGTGACAGGTTGAAGGCAGACGCAGCTCTCACTGTTCAGCAGGGACGGTCCCATTCATACAGACGGTGCACGTGTGGGTGAGCCTGGATGCACTGGAGATGGGGACGCGGTGGGCAGTGGGCTGGGGCACCAATGACAAGACAGCTCTAATTTTGGTGCTGTTTATGCCGAAGGGAGAGTTCACCTCACTGCTTAGACACACACGGAGACTTCTAGACTGTCGGGGGGATGTCTCACCTAATGTCGCGTGTGTTCCAGGGCCCCTGATGGGCACTCACCACCGTCTAGGCAGCCGAGAGCTCGTGCATTGTCTACAGCATCTGTTAGGCACGGTGGGGACCTGCGATGGCTGGCCACGTATCTGTTTCTCACACAGTTTAAGGAATATTTTTTAAAGATTTTATTTATTTATTTGAGAGAGAGAAGCAGAGAGAGAGCATGAGCAGGGGAGCAGCAGAGGGAGATGGAGAGGCAGATTCCCCGCTGAGCAGAGGGCTCGCTCCCAGCACCCCGGGACCATGGCCTGAGCCAAAGTCAGACGCTTAACAGACTGAGCCACCCAGGCACCCCATATTTTTAGTAATATTGAGAAATTTGCCATAATACATTATTTTTTCAGAAGAATTACATGTCCTGCAGATAGAGATATATGCATGTATATATATGTATATATCTGGATGTATATAAAGCATTTTCAATTGATCAGGACCCAGGGTTCTCAGTGGGAGGTGATCTTGCTCCCTGGTGACGCCTGGCGATGTCTGGAGATGTGATGGGAAGTCAGGACTGGAGGCGAGAGGCTGTCGGCATCGATGAGTGGGGCCACGGTAGCTGGTCCACATTCTGCAACACACAATTGCCTCCGTGGAAGGCATCCCCAGATTTCCGCATTCTGAGGCTCAGAAACCCTTCTTTCTGGTGAATTTAACTCATTGGTAACATCTCTCTGTTTACTTTTTTGTTTTAGAGGATTAAAAATCACAAGGACATGTCCTGGTTTGGGCCGAGAGGGGGCAGTTCCGTCCTGCCTTCTGCTCACTCTTACAAGCGGGGAGTCCCAGCTACGACTCAACAAAGAAGCGCGAGAGGACTGCGGGGGCAGGCAGGCGGCTCAGGCCTTGACACTTGACGATGACATCACGGTGAGTTCCCTGGGTTCCCTTACTGCCCACCAGACAGCCTAGGATGGACAGGGCACAGCAGCGGCCCCCAACACAGAGCTGCCAAAGGCGCAGACGGTAACCGTCCAAGGAGGCCGGTCTCCCTCAGCCGGAAGGACTGACTCCACCAACAGAGCTCACCCCAGCTGAACCCTAACAGAAAACCGCACACCTTCCCTCCTCCCCGGCATTTCGACAGGTTCATGTGCAGAGCAGATCTTTAACCTTCTCCTCCCACCCCCAAAGGAATAGGCTGCTGGTGGAGTCTGTGGGCTGAGCACTTGGCTGACTTTTACTTACTGGCCAGTAGGAGTAGTGGGTGCTTTCATGGCCATGCTGGGATGGTGTCCGGAGACTCAGTGGAGAGTGTGGGTGCTCCTGTGCCTCCCTCTGTGGTGTCGGTGGTGCCCAGCACTGAGGGGGCTATCCCTCACCCAGAGGACATGGGATGGTGGGGCCTGCGAGGTCAAGGGAGACTGAGCTCCTGCCCCTTTCGTGGACAGTGAGGCTGGGTGCTGTTGGCAGGGCCAGTGGGAAACTCAGCCTACATGCCACCTGTCCCTGCCCTATATCTTAGCAGGGGCTGCTGCTAAATGCAGCAGGTTTAGCTGGTCCCCAGAGTGTCATAATATAATACCCCAAATATTCAGGATCCAGCCAAAAATCGGCGGTTATACCAAGAACCAGGACAATCACAACCCATCTGAGAAAAGAATCAGCAGACACAAACGCTGGGATCAATCACAGATTAACCATGGGACAGGCATTAGGTATTTAGTATGTGACAGTAATTTTAAAGCAGCCATCAACGAATGCCTGAAAACCGAGTTACAATTTTCCTGGATAAAGATAAAAAGTGGATAATCTCAGCAAAGAAGTAGTAGTTATAAGGGAGAACCAAATGGAAAAATAGAACTAAAAAATACAGCCACCTTAGAACAACAGTAGTAACCATCTAGCTGGAGGGCTCAGGAGGCAGAGATGAAAGAATCAGTGAGCCCTGAGAACAGAATTTGTCCGACCCGAAAAACCTTAAAAACTTCAAGCATCTGTGGGTCAGTTACTAAAGGGCTAACATGTCATTGACTCCCAGGAGAAGAGAAGAGAGAGACTGGGACTGAACAGTATTTGAGGAAATAATTGCTGAAAAGCTCTCAAATTTGGCAAAAGACAAATCTACAGAACCTAGAAGCTAAATGAGTCCTAAATTAGATAAATCCAAGAAAACGACACCAAGAAAACTACTCCTACGATTTATTTAATCTCTTGAAACTAAGAGAAGGAAAAAGTATTGAACTTGGCCAGAGGAACGACACAGCTTGCATGGGCGCACCAGCCCGAGCAGAGCTGGTTTCCCGTCTGAAACTGGGAGAGTGGGAAGAGAGGGACTCAGCACTTATCAGGAGATGGGAGAAGGTAGGTGTCGACCCAGAAGTCTAGATCCCATGAAAATAACCTTCAGAACTGAAGGGGATTAAAAAAGGTCCCTGTACCCCAATGTTTACAGCAGCAATGTCCACAAGAGCCAAACTATGGAGAGAGCCCAGATGTCAATGGACAGATGAATGGATGAAGAAGATGTGCTCTATCTACACACAATGGAACACTATGCAGCCACAAAAAATTAAATCTTGCCATTTGTAATGATGGATGGAACTAAAAGGTATGATGCTAAGTGAAGTAAGTCAATCAGAGAAAGACACTTATCATATGATCTCACTCATATGTGGAATTTAGGAAACAAAACGGAGGAACATAGAGGAAGAGAAGGAAAAATAAAAAAGATAAAATCAGGAGGAGACAAACCATGAAACTCTCCGTCATAGGAAACAGACTGAGGGCTGCTGGAGGGGAGGGAGGTGGGGTTTGGAGTAACTGGGGGATGGGCACAAGGACGGCACGTGATGGAAGGAGCCCTGGGTGTTGCACACAACTGATGAATCACTGAACTCTGCCTCTGAAACGAATAACAGACTAAGCGTTAACTAAATTGAATTTAAATAAAAAATTAAAAAAAAAAACTGAAGGGGAAATCAAGGTATTCTCTCACAAAGGAAATACAAAGGAATTTGTTATTAGGAAGCCTGCCCTGGCAGGATGGCTAAGGGAGGGTCTCCAAACCGAAGGGAAGGCTTGGAGCTTCAGAAAGGGAGAGGGTGCTGTGCCCCACCGCATGGGTCTCCGAGGTCATCCTTGGCATTGCCGGTAACACTGGGAGGTAGATGCAGAGGAAACGGCATCTTCCTTCAAAGGCACCTCAGGGGCATTAGGTTTCCAATACTTAACTCTAAGGGGTACAATGTTGACACCAGTAGACTGTGATGCATTACGTACTAATTGTCATACTAGGCAAAAAGTAAAACTGCACGTAATATCCCGGAAGATCTACTGATCCATCTGGACAAACTCCTAAGAAATGCTCAAGTGGCTGAGCGGCGAGAAGAGGACAGGAGATGAGAAATAGGAGAAACAATAGAAAACAAAGTGACCTGAGCCCAGATGTGCCAGCCGTCGTCGGAAGCGTGGATGGTCTAAGTACAGCAGTTAAGTCAGAGGTCGGCAGAAACGTTTTATAAAATGGAACAGTATGATCCCACAGTGGTCTGTCTGCGGGAATCCCCCTTCAAACCCAGTGAGCTAGGTCAGCTGGAATAAAGATGGTGGTTTCTAGCAAGACGGAATGTGCGCTCCAGCCACGAAACCTGCGGGCACCCGGACTCAAGAAAGTTTACATCCACTTCGGAACCTGCACACGCGTGTTCCTAGCGGCTTTATCGTTAGCAGCGAGACCGGAAGCAGCCTGGCATGCTCGGTGACACCGCTAGGTGCGTGCATTACGGGATGGGTCTCAGCAACATGGAGGGGGACGGAGGCATCCAATGCAACAGTGTGGACGGGTCTGGAGGTGATCTCCCCGAGCAAACAAAGTCAATCTCGAAAGGTTACGAACGATGAGATTCCATTCATACGGCATTTTGAAACGGCAGAATCAGAGAGATGGAGAACAGAGGAGCTGTTGGCAGGGGTAGGGCTGGGGAAGGAGGAGGCTGTGGGATGTTGGGGACTCAGGGACGCCGGTGGTGGAATGGTTCTGTGTTCTGACCGCGCTGGTGGCTGCAGGGATGGGCTCCCGTGAAAATGCACATGCACGTCTCTCTGTGCAGAGCTGGTGGAATCGAAGGAAGGTGACGGATTTACCATGTTCATTTCCTCCTCGCGATGTTGTTCCTCGGTTTTGCAAGGTGTCCTCATCGGGGGAAACTGGGAGAAGGGTGTTCAGAGTCGCTCCGCTATCTTGTTACAGCGGCCTGCGGATGACAGTGGTAATGATCTTCATGTGAACATTTAAAACATTATAAGCAAAGCAAACTTCTAATTTTGTAGTTAAAATATCCAGGAGCTTCTGGGGCACCTGGGTGGCTCAGTTGGTTAAGCGTCTGACTCTTGGTTTCAGCTCAGGTCATGATCTCGGGGTGCTGGGATCGAGCCCTGCTCTGGGCTCCGCAGGAAGTTGGGTGCTCCCTCTGCCCCGCCCCCTGCTCGTATTCCTCTCTCTCTCAAATAAATAAATAAAGTCTTGAAAAGAAACATCTGGGATCTTCCAATTTATGTGCTGGGCTTTGGGTCTCCCCGTCACTACTCTTTCCTTCTCCGACCTGGGGGCCCTACGGGTGTGGGACTGTCTGGCTCCAGGAGGACCCAGAAGCTCTCACGCCACCTGCCCTGGGGCTCGCTGACCACAGCCGAGCATCCTTCCGGGGGCAGTCAGAAGGCACTGCTTCTCCGTCTCTGTTCTCAGGAGGCCCTTGGCCATTCCTCTGCTTGAGGACCACACCTGGCTTCTACGTACATCCCCAGGTGAAATTCCAAAATGCGTCAGTCTCACTAAATTTGCTGGAACTTTCCCGAAAGCTCCTCCCGCAGCTGACCCTCTCCTCTTTGGCATGTCTGTGCTAGGTTTGGACAGTCGGCCTCCTGCCACTAACCGCCACAATGCAGTACGGTTTGGAGTGACCAGCAATCAGTTGTTCCGTTACAAACCTACATTTTTAAAGTCCTGGCAGAGGAAGAGAAGAAAGAGCTTCGCGGTGCGAAACTGAGGAGCTTCTCCCGCTTCGGGAAGGGAGACGTTTGACGCCAGAGCCCCCATCGCTTCACTCTGAGGCAGATGTCAGCACACGGAACGGCGAGGCCGTGGGGTGTAGCTGTTGCGGGTCCCCGACTGGGCAACCTGGGGCAAAGCCTCAACTTCTCTGGGTCTTAGCTTCCTGGTCTGTAAAACTAAGTATCAGCCCCAGCGAGCCAGCGCTCTCGCTCCCTCCGCATGCCCACAGCTGGCTGGTCCGGGAGACGTGCGAAGGCTGCGCCGCTGGCAAACTCAGCCCGCGGCCGTGGCAGGGGAGGGCACCACGTCAGGACCTGGGGCTGTAGGGGCTTTCTCCTTCCGCTCTTCTGTGAATTCTTCCTCAGAGCTTGAGTTCTCTCTAAGAAATGCTTTTTTCTTAATCCTTTTTTTTTTTTTTTTGTTAGACTTTGATTCTCTCTCTCAAACTCACCACTCAGTCTGCTAACCTAAAGTATCTTTTGGGAACAAAACAAACCTATTTTCTCTTGATTGAGCCTTAATTTACTGCATTGTTTTAATGTTTTGTTCTGGTAATTTATAACTCGAGATATCAGAAAATTGCCTCCAAGTTCATGAATACTCGTCATCGTATCAAAGAGACGGAGAGCCTGACGATGACATTTGAGATGGTGTTTGTGATTTTGGGAAGACGGAGAATCACCTCGTCTTCACTGAGAGCCTACTCGGAGAGGACTTTTTCAAGTGTTGCACAAACGCGAGTGTGCGTTCAGGCAGCTGGGATTTCTGCTCATATCCAGTGACTGTCGGGCCCAGACCTTCGTCTCTGCTGACAATCCGTGATACTATTTCTTTTTTTACAGGGTTTGCCTTTCGAATCTGGTAGTACATTAAGGTGTGTACTTCACATTTCAACTCAAAACATCTTGAAGCTGAGCGGTGCACACGCACGCACACACACCCATGCACTCGGATCTGTACGTCCTCACGGGAATCCCGGGGCGTGGGGATAGGGACTCTGAATGGACGTGAGCCAGCCTCATCTCAACTGTGCCAGCCTTGAGCCAGCGCAGACACCTGCGAGGTCCCGAATCCAGTCCAATCCGGAATCTGCTGCCCAGACTTAAAACTTCTGTCCGTCCTCCGTCCCTGACTATGCAGCTCTGAGGTTCCTGCCCGAGCCCTTCCGTGAGCCTGCAGCAGACACACATGGAGGAGTGAGTGCGAGACTCTTAGAGCCCCGTGACTCTGGACAGGGTGGGATGGGAGGAGGGAGAGTCCAGGGGGGTATCTTCTGCGGCTCGGGAGGATTCTAGCTAACGGCTTCTTGAACAACAGAGGGCACGTCAGCCTGCTGGCCCTTTAGCTCTTTCTACCAGGTAAGCGGCAGCTGACAGTCTTTGTAAAGATCCTGTATCTTGAACTGCTGCTTTCCCGACAAGAATTACCCCAGAAGCACACTCTTAAAAGTTCCCACACTAAAAAAGTTCAGGAGAACCAACTTACAAAAAAAAAATCTCTTTCACTGCTCAAAAGCACTTTTTTTGGGGGGTAATTTATACTAAGCCCTTTAGAATGTCATATTGGTCCTTTATTAGTAACCTTGACAATATGATTAGACTCCAAAAAATGTCTACTTGTTAGTGAATAGCATTCACTCTCTGAACTTTGAAGAGGCTGCTCGGCTATGACTAGAGCATGCTTCATTTTTTAATTTTTTGCAACCGAAAAACGCAGAAGATAATAAAATATATGTTGGGATCTGGCATTCGATGGAACATATGTGCTAACAGTTAAACAGTGTTGCAGAATTGTGAATTTATTTTAGCAGACTATTTAGACTCCGTAATTTGGAAGGGACTCTAACTTTCATTTTCTGAATTAGAGTTAACTTTAAATTATCATCGTCAAAGTGATTTTGTTAAAATGCAGAGAAATGTAGTTTTTAGAAACATTCATTTTTGTAACGACAAAAGCATTTTTCCTGTTAAATGTTACTTCCTTTTTATTCTGTGTTGTGTCGCGTTTGTGTTTGGTTTAGATGTTGCCACAACAGTGTAAACGAAGTTGCTAAGTTAAAGTGAGCGAGAGAAGCCTGCACTTGTATTTACTAGACAAGACAATGAGAGCATTAGCTACATTAATTGAAAAGCATTTGACAACACTGATCAAGACCGAGGGGCAAGGAAAAAAAAAAAGAAAAAAGAAAGAAAGAAAGAAGGGGAGGAAAAAACCAAAGCAAATCCCCCAAACAACACCACCAACAAACCGAAATCAAAACTCAGACTTGAACCTTCACGGAGAGATCGTGTTGTGCTTTCAAGAAGTCCCTAATATTTTTCTGTCGCTCCCCCCCAAGTCACTTCACTGCCCATATGCTATTTAAATGCTGATAATCTTGTTCATGGTAATTTCAATGAGCCACAGCAGACATATAATGCTTCCTCTTTTAATAGGTGCAAAGTGAGTTATTGTCACCAAGCAGATATGAAAAAAGGACGTGAAAAGAGAATCTTGCCTAATCTCTGTAATGCGGGTGTGCGAGGGCGCGAACATTGTCACCTGAATTATGCATGTCTATTGTGCTCGGATATCATAAATCGGGGCATGAATGCCCCCCAAATCATTTTCAGTCCGTGAACATTTATACACAGAGCTCTCGAGCGCCGCAAAGACAATTAGTCATATTTCTGTGCCGGAATTAATTGAGAGTGAGATGCGGGAGGCAGAGCCAGAGAACAAAGAATGCTTTTTGTCAGTTCTTCCGACTGACAGGGATAATTAGATATATGAAATTGAAATTCCTCAGCAGGGGGTTTCTGTTGACAATGAATTTTCTTTTGATTCTATTCTGTCATTCTCTTCCGCTGTCATCTGTGGCAATTTGTTATTCAGCTTGAAGCTTAAAAAAGCAAAGCATTCCGCTTTTATGAGTAGATGATGTCAGTTTGTACACTGCTGGGAAATAGATATTAAATGTAATCTTTAAACTAAAAAAAAAAAAAAAAAAGGAAGAAAGAAAAGAAGAGAAAAAAAAAATAAAACCGGTTAAAGAGACAGCGCGCTGTTCACCCGGCCTGCGGAGGAGGAAGTTCCCGGGACGTCGTCAGAACTTGTTCACTGCCGTTGGGAGTTGCTCAAGCCCGGTGAATCCGGGCCTTGACCGCGGCTCCCACTGTTCTTCCAAGAGGACGGGACTCCGTGTGAGGACTCTGTGCGCGGTGCCGGGGTGGTCCCCGCGCAGGACGCGGCAGGGCACGGCCACCCTCCTGCTTGAGATCGTTCCTCCGGCCTCCGGTCCGCCTCCGCGACACCAGGAGCTCTCTTCCCGGACCACCTCTCGTCTGGCTTCCCCCCGAGTCGAACGTATTCTCAAGAAAGAATCTGAAGAAAGTCTCAGAGCATCCCCCTGCCCCCAGTGGGGTCCAACGGACTATCCGTCCAGGCTCCTTGGAAAACAGGCTCTGCGCACGTTTCCGACACTGAACTTCAAGACAGTGGCCCTTAGCCCGCAGCTCACGGACGCCTGGGGTCTTCCCATCTGCACAGATGGCCCCTTGGTGTTGGTGTGGCGTGGACCTGGGTCCACCTCCTGTGCCCCCAGCTCCGGCTTGTGGCCTACACTTTCTCTGGCTTGACCTTGCCCCCTTCATCTGCAGAGAGATCCTGTGGGCGCTGACCCCCTGCTTCTCTGAGAAGGGCTTAGCGTGAAGCCCGGTATGAGTGGGCACCCCTGGAAAGGCAGAGCCCAGGTCCCCATCTGGACCGGAATCCTTGCCCTCCCCTGCTGCCCACTCAGCCTGCTGCGTGCTCTCCCGTGCAGTCTTGGGAAACAGGCCTGTTGAGTTTCTCACCGCGAAGACACTGGCTGGATCCCGGGGGCAGAGTGAGGGGCACAGGTGCGAGGCCGCAGCGCCCGCGAGCAGCATTCCCCGGTTGTCTCGGGGGCAGACAATGTCGCTAACGTCCACACAGCGTGTCCACATGAGGTTTCCTGGGCCCTCGCTGGACCCACCGGATCGGATATTTAGACTGTGGCGTGGGGTCGGCATTCACTGCCAGCTGGGGCCGTTCCCAGGGCGCGAGTATTGGACAAGCACTTGCTCCAAGAAGGATCTGGAAGGCACGAGGGGCTTCGGGGCTCCTGTTTCACCATTTGTTCCAGACAGAGTCAGGCCTGGGTTCATTTGGCTTCTGCTTCTTCAATGAAAGGTTCATACCAGCGTCGACACCTGGAGCACGTGGTTGTCGTGGACGCATAGCGCGGGGGACAGGCGCCTTCAGAGCGGGGTCTGAGGACAAGGTGGGGCCCAGGCCACACCAGCCGCAGGGGCCGTCCCTCTGCAGACGGGAATCCAGGGACTCCGGCTCCTGCCTCCTGCTGAAGGAACGACTCACCACAGCCCATTCAAACAGCCGCGTCGGTGCTGAGGAGAAACCAGAACGTGGAAGCAGGAACGGGCTTGGGGTGGAGTCTGAGGACGCAAACACGGGGCTTGTGTCCACACCGCGGGCCCGACCGGGCGTCCAGTCTGTACATGTGCGTGTGACTCCTGCACGAGTGTCCCTCTCCAGGGCTGATCGCGGAGTGAATCGTCTCAGGAGCCAGAGCTGTCCGTGTCCTCAGGTTGGTCTCCACACATTCTATGGACTCTGGGAATTTGATACAAACAATTTTCTCCTTTTTAACCTTTATCTGTTTCTTTTCCTTTCCTACTTGAAATTTTCCATCAGATGGTTTTAAGTTTCTCCATTTCACCCGTCCCCAGTCTCCTCCGAGTTTGGAAGGCTTGTTTCCTCAAAATGAAAGTTCCTTAATCAAAATCAGCATCCTGGTGACTGAATTAAAAGAAACAACAACTCAAAAATCTAACTTTCGTCAAACCAAAAACCTCATGAGGTGTTGGCCGACACCGCGTTCCAGTTACCACTGTGCACGTAAATGCGCCGTACAGAAGCTCGCCGAACGAGACGGCGTTGAGTTCAAAGAGCCTTATTTACCGAAGGAAACATTTTATGCAAATTTAAAGAGGCAATGCCAAGAGGAGGAAAAGGTCACCCATTGATACACGGAACAGTCAAGACAGAAAACCGTAGCTGAATACACACCCATCTGGAAAAGTATTTTAGGGAAAGACTCAGTGAATTTAAAGCCATGTTTTTTTCCAGGACCGAATTAAGGCGAAGATCAATGTTTGCCCGCTCTCCCATTGCAAATGCCTCTGGTGCGTCTAACACACATCTTTGACTTCTTTACAAGTGAGTTACTGTTGCGGTTCCTGGTCTCACAAGCCGCAGCCTCGGGAAGGCGGGTCCGTGGGAGGACCCGGAGCCTGAAAAGTCCTCGCTGTCTCCCGGACGACGTAGCTGGTCTTGGCAGGGCTGTGGGGGCAGGTAGCAGGTGAATCGGAGCCTACCTCCGTGCTGGGAGGGGCCCTCCACACGGGGCTGCGGCCAGCACAGCTACGTTAGTCGGGGGAGGTTTCCGTGGTGACCCCATTTGTTCTCTGGTGCCTGCCGTGTGCCCCAAAGTCACAGGAAACTCAGTACGAGGAAGACTGAGTTTCCAGACTGAGCTTAGTAGAGTATCCAAGGAAACTCATCCTTTTTATCCTCCCGAGCCAGCCAGGAGAGCCTGAACTAAGCACAGCTGCCATTGGGTTCTGAGGCGGCTCGTGTCTGCCCAGCGTTGCCAGAGGTCCGGTCATTTCTGGGACCTGTTGGAAGGTTGGGATGAAGACAACATTTAGAAGATAAAGGTCTGAGCCAGGCATATTGGATCAATAGAAATAAATAGTTGGAGTAGAGAAAGCCAAATAATGATTAAAGGATTGATCATTCATAAACTATGGAGAACAGTTTTATAACCATCTTTCGACAATTGAACAGGAAACTTCACTGAAATTTCAACAAGAAGAGGTACGTTGAAGAATTTCCTGGTGGCAAGGTTTCCCGCCCTGAGAACAGCTCGATGGCACGTGTGGACACCCTCTCCAGCGTGCTGGTTCAGCGTGAGGTGCTCGTCGCTCACAACGCATGGCAGGAGCCCTTGTCCCTAGAGAGCGCACCGCCTGGCGGGTGGGACCCACCGATCACTTTGTGCTGGTGCTTATGTTCCAAGCAATCTGGGGGCTTCTTAAAGGAGCAAGTATTTAGGACTCACTGGATTTGTTGGAATCAGATGTTCTAAAGTTTCAGCGTAGGGAGAAATTGATCAGACTGTCAACAGCGAGGATGCCCGGTGCCCAGCAGCCTGGTGTGGGGACCGGCAGGGGCTGCACCAGCGAGTCACAGGTGCTGAGAGACAGACCCAGGACGGTCCATCCGAGGGGACAGACAGACAGACCTCATCTATGATGGCCCAGTTCCAGGGGTGTGGTGGGCAGTGAGCGCCTGTCACGGTGACAACATCCTTTGTTGGGGGCTTACAGTGTGCCAAGAATTGCCAAAAGCACTCATAAGGCACTTGATATGTATAACCACTAAGATGGATTTTAAGATGAGAAGATGTGGACTTGAAGGCCTGGGCCATTTTGCTTCCCTTCACATAACTCACGGGGTTTCACACCACCTGCCTGATGTTAGCCTCATGTTCCTAACCAAGGCAGCGTGTGCGGGTGACTGGAGAAGACGACCGTGAGAGCCTGGCAGAGGAGGTGCGGGGCTGCAGAGGAGCCCAGCCAGCTCCCCCGTCGCCCTCCTGAGTGCCGGCAGGAGATGGGGGCTGCCGACAATATGGTTCCAGTGTCCCAGCAAAATACAGAATCGCAGCAGCCAAAATGCTGGCATTTAAATGAAAAACCAGCTGTGACTCGACCAGTTTGCTAACTGGAGATGCTCACACTTGCCAGCTGATTAGGCTCTTTGGAATCGACTTTCTTCAGAGACAGAATGTTTAAGGAAGGGTCGGGGCGGGGGATGGGGTGACAGGGTGATGGACATTAAGGAGGGCGTGTGTTGGGATGAAGGCTGGGTGTTATATGTAATAATGACTCACTGACCACTGCAACAAAAACTTATGATGGACTTTATGCTGGCTAACTGAGCATTAAAAAAAAAAGAATATTTAAGGAAATATAACTTACAACATTTTTTTCTCCACAGTTTAAGCCACGGAAGAGAATCGTGTAGATGCTGCATCATCTGGTAAGTGTAGAGATAAGGAAATAATTTAGACGTATTTAAAATATCTTACTCAAATGTTTCACCATCAGCATCCAAACAGTTAAAAACGGTTACGATTTATAATGAGGTTTTTACCTTTGAGAACGACTTTGACACTCCTCCCCACCCCGGCCTGGCCTGGCCTTTCTGTGTCCCTATTTCCGTGATTACCCTCATTTACCGTTGCTGGTCTCACTCATGACAGCATTTTCCTTCAGGAAATTTTTTCCTCGACAATGATCCTGTCCCCAGAGATGAACAAAAAGTGACTGGCGCATAGTAGGTCCTCAATAGATACTTATCAAATGACTTAAGATGTGAATCCTGTCATTTAAATTCAAGGAGCGTGTCGTGAGTGCCTACTGTGTGCAAAGCACGGTGTTAGGCTCTCTGTGGGGTACACTTGGACGGCTGGCATTCCTCTGGGGAGTCTGCACGGTGTGGAATTTGAGCAGAATGTGTCTGGGGCAGTCCGGACACGTCTCAGACATGGCGCCCGGGATTCTGGAACCAAGGGTCCTGCAGGCAACAGATGCTTAGGTTAATGTAACATGTTTTCTGTTTTCTTGTAGTGTTACATGATGTGTGTTCATCGCGGTCAATCGCTAAAGATGCTTGGGGTTCTTTGAGCTCTAATACATCTGCCCAGGAAAGTGCGGACACTGCTCTGTTACTCCGTGTGCCTCTCGTGGGACTCAATTCTGGGCACAAGATGCTCTAAACTTGGATAAAGATGTTATGTTACCAATTTTAGATAATTTGTAACAGTGTTTAACTAAAAGGATTTTCTAGTAATTATCTCCATTTTAAGGTTCTGGTTTGGAATCACTTGCCAATCTAAGAAGTTCTGCAAACAGACACCCACGGGATGGCGTTCCGCGCCGACCAGCTTTTGGAGTCACTGAGTCACTGTCAATGTCCGCGTTCGGCTTCATCACAAGGTTGTGTCGGTGGCAGTTGTCTGTATTGTGGGCGGGAGGACGGACTTTGAGGGTAAAGTCACTCTATAATCATTTATTTTCTGGGAGGAGGGAACTGGGTTTGAACTTTCTGATCCAGGAAGTGTGAGATGTCCCACAAAGAAAACCAGTCTCCAATTCTCTGCAAAGATCTGTACTAAGGCGATCGCTCAGATTTGTTGTGTCTCTTTTCATTCAGAAGTTCTCCTATCTTAGGGTCACAGGGACAATGTGAGGCACATGTTAAAAATGAAGAGTCCACCCTGCCAGGGGTTAGGGTCCAGGAAACCCGGCCTGGGGCCCAGCAATCTTACTCCTAAACATAGACCCTAACGACTCCGGGTCATGATGTCCCCTGCGGAGGCAGTGCTGTTTGGCCTGGGCATGGGCCACTGCGGCAGCCTGCCTGTCCCCAGGGTGATGTGCTGTGTCGCCCGGTATGTAGAGGGCCATGGAGGCGCTAGCACGGGTCCAGGGCAGCACAGGGACTGTCTCAACTCCTGAGCACGCCTCTCTCCTGACACGCACGATTCCCACACGCCCTCTTCGTGTTTGCTCTTATGTTTCTCTGAAGAACCCCTCCTTTCTATGTCCCAGCTTGCAGAGCTGAATGTCAAATGGGTAAAGAACAGGACCGGAAAGTCCTTTTATGGGCAGTGGTGCGGAGCCCCTGCTGTGAGGTCGGGGTCACGTGCAGCCCCCCGTGGCGCAGTGGGGGCACCGCGGGCTTTCCTTTGCTGAATCTTTGCTCTCAGGGAGTCGTCTTGTGAGTCCTTGGTGGGTCTAAGAGAAGCTCATGGTAGCAACGATGACCGTGATGACCGTAAATTCTAGGTCCCCAAATGTACTGGCTTTTGGCACCTTAGGGCTGTGCCAAGTGCTTTCCAGGGTGGTCCCACTTAGTTCCTCTAGCAAGCCTGTACCGTAGGGTCACACACACATGTACACGCACACGCACACGTGTGTGGTTTCTGTGCACACGTGCACTCGCATATACATGCACACACAGATGTGCATATGTGTACACACACGCAAACATATGTGAACACAGACTCCTGTGTATACACACACACCCGTGTGCCCAACGTGTTTGCTGCACCCACAAACACAGGCGCTCATGCACATAGAGGTGTATACAAATATATACAAGTACACTTTTACTGATGTACACGACATGTGCCCCTGACCCTCACGATCGGTGGATTCTCTGTGTGCTCACTAGGATGCGCTTGTGACCCAAGTCAGCACTCCCGGGGCCGTCGTGCTCCTTTGCAGGCAGAGGGGATGGACATGGGACTCCCCGGTGCGTTGGTTCCCAGCGGAGGAGGAACGAGGTGGCGCTCTGTCTTGTTGCAGCTCTCCTCCTCCTGCGAGCCCCTGCCCTTTCCAGGGTCCCCTTTTGTGGGTTTTGTTGGTGACTCATCATTTAAAGCAGTCACCAGGTGTAGTGCTGGGGAACTTCATTCCGGCGTGAGTTACAGAGCAGACCAGCAGCAGAGGTGAGATGCGATGTCTTTAGAAGGAAACACGCGCGGCGAGGTTACGTATCGGCTGATGGGTTAAAGCGTTGGGACCCGAGGACGCTAGCCCTGTGCTTCTTCGGAGCCATGGTGCCGTGCTGTGCGACTTGACAGAACGTAATTATCACAAAGATCAGAGACGTACACTACGACCATCGGACCTGCCACGTCTTTCTGAAGCTCCTGTCTTCTTGCCCAGGGGTAGCTGGTGTCAGAGTCGAGGGTAAGAGGAACGCGCACACTTGCTGGCTGATCCCGGATCATCTCTGGAGGGGACCACAGGGCCCTGTCCCCACGGGTTTTCTCTGGGGAGGGAGAAGGGGGCTGGGACACGCGCAGGGAAATACCGGGCTCATTATTTAAAAAGCAAAATGAAAGATTAAACATGATGAGAAATGTGATTGTTCAGAACCACGTTTTCCAAATGTTGAAACCCCCTCGTGTCCTTGGCGGTGGACGTGTTTGGAGCGCGGGCCGCCCGAGGAGCTCGAGGGGCCCAGCGAGGGGCTGCTTCGGGCTCATCAGACAATTTGTAACAATAGCACCGTCATTGTTCCCTGTTTTTGCGAAAAGAGGCCAAACGGTTAAGTCTGTTCTTTCTCTCTCACTGTTCATTACACTTCCAGTGGCGAAAAGCTTACCCCGGTGAGGGATGTTGTAGTCAAGAGTACCTCCCCTCCTCTGGAGTTTAGTCGTTGAGGAAAAGCGAGCTGGTATTTTCTGTTTATATTTTTGTTTTATTTCCCTGTTCAGAGCATGTGGGACCCTGGTCTGGCGTCTGGATCCTTAAAACCACTCCTAGGTGGGAGCCGTAGTGCTTTTCCATGATCACGGTACCTCCCCTGCCAGGTAAGTACGTGTGTAGCGCTTTTCCGAAGAACACACGCTCGGGAAGCTGGAGCTGAGACAAAAACTGAACGAAGGCCCGTCTAGATGCTTCTGTGGTTCTCGTGCGCGTCTACGAGTTTCTGGTTTGTCCACATGCAGAGGAGAGCAGGCTGTGAGGTTCTCAGGCACACGGCGGGCTCTGTGAGGAGGAGCCGGGCCTGGATCTTTCTCTCCGACCGCTGGAACACCAAGGCCAGACCTCACAGGAGGCACATGGGTCACGTTCCCTGGAGAGGCGAGAGCCGTCCTCGCCTCCCCGTGCCGCAGCTAACAGGCTCGTGGACATTTGCCGCACCCCTGTCTGACACCACGGATCGCCCTCACCTCACGCCAGGTGCCTAATGCGGGCCAGACCCCAGGCACAGACAGGCCTGAGAACATCCTCCTGCCCCACCTGCCGGAGGGACAGGTTCTCTCCCGAAGTTGTCGTCATCTGCCGCCGGGCTTCACGCCGTCACTCTTAAGTGTGTCCCTCTGTAAGACGGCATGGGCAGGCATGATGACGCCACCTCCCTCAGACACAGCCGTCCTAGAGCTCTGTCATCTGAGCTTGGTTTCGGAAAACAAGCGGCTTGGACCCAAGAGCTGCCCATCGAATCCCTCCGGGGGCGATTGAGTGACGTGGAGTGGCAGCCGTGCCATCGGGGACTCGCCCCGTGTGCGGTCTGGGTTCCCAGGGCACTGCCCCTGCTCGGCCCTCCTGAGGATGCTGGCCACTGAGGGCCGCCAGCCGCTCCGGCAAGCACAGAGCTCAGGCCACGTGCTGGCCTCCTGGCCGGAGTTTCCGAGAAGCCCGCACGGCGGCCTGGATCTGGGCACGTTGCTCGCTGGGTTTTCTCTGCTGACCTCTGGGGCTTCCTCACCGACACAGACGGTGGGACTCTCGTTCCCCACTGGGAGTGACCTTGTCTTGCACATTTGTATCCCAGCTGAGCTTGGAAAGAACGTAAGACCTCCTTCCGGCTGTGGAACGCGTGAGGGAAGGAACGAGTGATGACCATGACCTCACGTGAGCGTCAACGTCAGAAGGCTCGCCTCCGCTCACACGCTGTGACCTTACCCACGACAACGTCCCCTCGCGAGGCTGCCTGCAGTCTCCCTTCCTTCATGGCTGTGGTGCAGGAGACATGGGGGTGAGCCAGGCCACGAGAGGGACCAGCTACAGAGCTGGGGCGAGCAGTGGGGCCTGCCCACGAGTCCGACAACCCCTCCCTCAAGGTGCTGGCACGGAAGACGCGTTCCGTATGGGTCAGTGTGGCCGCTGGGCTGCCCCCCTCCCGGCGGCTATGGTCCCGGCTCCCTCTTCTGAAAACCACGATCGTCGTTAGTACCTCGCTCCGCCATGGCCAGAGAGCAGGGCACCAAGAGGGTCCACACAGGTTTCCAGGTAGAGAAACCGACAAGCCGTCCCTCAGGCTTTAAACAAACTGGGTTTGACGGCCTTAGAGGAAAGGAGGACGGCAAGCATTCGTGTGTAAGTGATATGCTTCCTCTGGAAGACATACTTTGCAGTTACAAAGAGGTCAAAAGCACCTCATTAAAAATATATTGTCAGAAGAAAAGAGCCAATTATGGTTCACATGATATGAGTGATCAATATAATTAAGAAATGAATTCCCGATAAAAAGACTGACGGACGCGGTATTCTGACAGAATTGATATTGTTTGGGCTAATTAAATATTTATCGAGCGTCAGCAGAGGGCAATGCCGGATGCTACCGGGACACAAAACGTGTTTCGGTTACTAAGGAACGTGAGCATAACACGGTCACGCATCATGGAAGCAGGACGCGGTCAGTGTCCCCACGTGGAAGGGAGAGCCGGCCTGGACGGTCGGACGAGGTTTCCCGGTTTTGCTGCCCCGAGTCCTCAAGATGAAATATTCAGAGCAAATTCGTGTGATTAAAGTATCAGTCACCTCACAGCTTGGCTTCTCCCGGGCTCTTCGGGGGCCAAGTCGGTTGGCGACAGGACGCACGGTCACTTTCTCGGTCTCAAAATGGAAATGGAGGAGAAAGTAAATTACATTTTTGGAAAATGCACACGGTGATTTTGGTGATGGGGAGTGTGATGCGGAGTGTCTGTCCCGTGTTGGTCGGGACGAGGGATGCCAGCTGCCGTGAGCGGCGCTCCCAGTGCCAGCGACCTCAGACGCCACCAGGCCCGTGCCGTCCTGTGCAGCCCGCCGGAGGCTCGCCGTCCGGCCCGTGAAGGGGCAGGTGCCGAGCTTCCTCCATCGGGAGCAGCACGGGGCGGTCCGGAGCCCTGCTCGGTCCTCTCGGTGAGGCCCACAGTAACGCAAGAGCACAAGGCTCACGGACTCATAGAAGCCAGCCACGGACCTTTCGTCCACACTCCGTGAGCAGAAAGCCGTTCATGGGGTTCCCACTGGAGGCCAAGGAGGGGGTCTCCCCATGTCCCAGGTGGAGGAAACGGGTGGGCAAGGCTAACGCAGGCTCCTGACCCCGTCGCGGTTAGAAGAGCACCTGTGACCGGGGAGAAGAGTTTCACAAGGACGGCTGGACGGCTCGAAAGGCTTCGTCACATGGGGAGAGGGCCTGGAGGCTCTTCTTCATCTGTAATATATCTTCCAGACCCACAGGCGTGGGTTCAGCATAACTGGAATCCGGAGGCTCCCCGGGACCAGGCGTCGTCGGTGGGGCCCGTGGGGATGGCTGTCAGCGTAACTGTGGCGGGGGACGCGGCCCACGTAGAACGGACCCTTCTGGTATCAGGACGGGGCTCTTCCTCCACGAGCAGATTCCCGAAGCCAGGAGGGCCGTGTTTCACGGGGAGAATGGGAGATGAGGGCAGCGGTGGCGAGCACGGGCTGGGGACCTCAGGCCAGTCACTGGAGGCCTGGAGGCCACCTGAGTCACCGGACCTGGCCTGGGGAGGGCCTCCCTGGGCCTCTGTCTGGGATCCTCTCTGGGAGGCTCCCCTGTCTGGGCCTCACAGCTCCCACTGTGGTCCCTGGACCACCCCCAGCCAGTGACTCAGAATCGCCCCACGAGTGCCTCGGTGACCGTGACAGTGACGGTAATGGGGCATGAGCAGGTGGGACGCTCCAGCCCAGAGCAACACTTTCTGGGACGGTGCATGGGGCAATCCAGGAGCCGGTTTCTGGAGGTTTACCTTCCTTGTGGGGCGAGACAGTTGGAGATGTGCTCGCCGGGGGTTTGCAAACTTCCCATGGAGACAACATGGGGACAAGCTTTTCAACACATGAAGACGTGCGTGTGAGGGTCCAAAACGGTGACCCAGCCAGGGGGTCACCCTCCCTCCGCTTTGGTCCCAGGGCCCACAGCGAGCCACGGGCCCCCCACTCCTGACTCGCCCTGCTGAGATGCCAGCTCTGGTGAGGAAAGACGGTAGAGTTTGGTTCCCTTCGCAGCCCCGGCCCAGGGGGACACCTGACTCCAGCTCGTGTGCGCTTCGAATGACACGCTCTGCATCGTATTATCTGGGACATCAAGGTTAACGCCGCAACATTTTATGACTGTTGTCCTCCAGGGACGGTTATGGAAATAAGATGTCTATCTTACAGGGTTCTCTCAGCGAGAGGAAAAAAGGTTAAATAAATAGAAATAAATAAATAAATCTGAAAAAGTAACTCGCAAACATTTTTGCAAATATAAAGTGCGCGAGCTATTGTGTCCTGAGGGTATAGAATTAACTCGCATGATGATAATTTATA
Source organism: Eira barbara (assembly GCA_020311275.1). NCBI lineage: Eukaryota > Metazoa > Chordata > Mammalia > Carnivora > Mustelidae > Eira > Eira barbara. The sequence goes on from JAHRIG010000025.1 coordinate 1,127,517, forward strand.
TTTTATGTGAGTTTTATTTTTATACACCTGCTTTTCTTTGCAATTCATGAAAAAACATATTGATATCAAGGCAATTGTGCTGTCACAGAATTCATAATCCTAACTGGGAGCCTTCACATCAATATGACACGTCTCTTTTATGCTAACTCTAGCAATTTAGGAAAAAAATACAGGTTATAAACAGCTAATAAAACTTCCCCATTTGTTCATCTGATACGTTTTCCTTCCATCCAGTCACGGAGCTCCTTTGGCTTCGGAGAAATCTGCACTTGTGGGAAGGGTGCGTGGGTCCCATTGAAGGAGTGACCGCACCTCCTTCTGCTGGTTAACGTGGCGTGGGTTCCTCTTGATGGCCCAGCCTCGGGACCAGAGGGTTTAGGCTGATGTTTAAAGAGCTCGCAGAGGATCTGACTCCGGATTGTGAATGTACTTGGGCAGCATGGGGTAGCGGTCTGGGGAGGGTCAGGGGATACCTGGCCGTGGCTTCGCGTTTTTGGCAGAGGCTCAGCTCCATGGCCGTGGTGCAAAGGTCGTCGATGAACTGTCGGCGGAAATGAGTCTTGAAGTTCGTATCCTTCTCACGCGTCGTGAAGCGTGGTTCTTGTGTTGTTTGAACTACGTAGAAGTCATTCTCAGCTCCCAGGTCGCACAGTGGGCCGCTCTGGCTGAGCCCTGGGCAGACCCAGGCTGCTGGGATTCCTGTCTGCCTCTGCGCCCACGTGCTCTGTGCTCCTGCACCTGCCCTCCATGCCCATCCTTTGTGTGACGAGGCCAAGGCCCACGCCCACGGGTTACCCTGAGACTCGGCGCGCTCGTCTGTGCTCTGCAGGGGAAGGGTGTGCTCTCTCCTGCTGGCTGCCAGTAGCTGAGAGCGTGACGAGCTCCCCAGATCAAATAACCTGGCTACCAGATACCCAAGACGAGCCAGAGGAGGAGACGAGCGGGGACGAGCTGGTTCTCTCCCCTTCGAGAGCTGCACCCCCACGCTGGCCGTCGGGGCGTGGGCCTGCGAGCCGGGTCCTGCGAGGCGTGTCTGGCGGGAAGCCTTGTGTTCAGGACCACGCCGTGTGATGTAGGCCTGCGCAGACACATGCGTGAGCACACACAAACACGGGCACATGCACAGACACTGTCACTTTCTCTCGGTCATTTTTGGCATTTTGCCCCTCAGTAGGACCGTCCTGCAGTACAAGGAGGACGTGGCTGGGCCTTGCACGTGTCCCACACACAATTTGTCGTGGGCTTTTCCAGGCCCATGGCCTGGACGCGTGTGAGTGTGGGCTGGTCGTGGGTTCAGGGGCGCCGCGTGGGGTCGTGTGGGGAGGCGGTGGAGAGGTCTGTGAGGCGCAGAGGTGCTGTGTGGAGGCTGTGAGCCGGGTGCAGCCACGGGGAGGCCCGTGGAGGCAACAGTAGAGTCAGAACCAGCGAGGGCATGTGCAGCCGACCACAGGCCCGTCTGAGGACCACGCGCCTCCTCGACTGGGACCCTGTCCCTCTGCTGACGCGCCTCATGAGCGCCAGAGCGGGGGCCTGGGGATAGACAACCCCCGGAGTCTGTCTTCGGGTGCAGAACCTGTACCTTCCAGGAGAAAGAAAATGAGCAAAGTCGCCCACAGTCGAGAGGCAAGCTCAACTTTTTTTCTCAGAAGCCAGATGAGACGCGCTGGGAGGATGGGTGACCAGACCGAGTTCCGGAAGGAGACGGACCCGCGGCCGGCAGCCGGGGACCTCGTTTCGGATCGAGGGTCCTCTGTGCCCAGCGTCCGGCAGCTGGGGGCTCCGGGCCCGGAGCCTTGCTCACATGCTCGCGTCCTGAGCCGGGCGGAGGGACAGACGGGCCCCCAGCAGACGCGGATTCCCAGCAACCTGCTGCCCCAGATCACAACTTTTCCCCTTCCCAAGGAAAAACAGTGTTATTATTATATTTTTAATTCCCTGATGTGCGACTCAGCAGCCAGGATCATCTTACAGAGGATGAATAGAGGGTGGAGGCCGGCGGCGGGCCGAGCTTCAATAACCCCCTGCGAGCCATTACGTCACCCGGCTCCTCTCTAAGAGGATTTTCAGCAGGCTTGGCTTCGTTATTAAAATAGTAATTAATTTTTTCCTCTTCACAAAACCCAGGGACCTTCCGATGGAGGCCTCAGGAGCGAGGGCAATCTCCTTTTGAAAGTGGCCTTTCTGGAGGCCGTAATCGGCTCTCCAGCCCCGCGGTACACATGTTCCCCAGTAAATGTGATTAAAGACCCGCACAAAACCCCCTTGCAGAAAATTAATTCAGTTTCCAGAATAAAAAGTTTGATAAAGTTGTGCAATGCTCCAGTGACAACACATAAAGGAAGGTTGGGTTTTATCCCCTTGAAGGATAAGTGAACGGCCAGAAAGGTCTGGTAGTTCCCAGAGTAAAAACATCTGCTCCGGCCAGCTGACTCCAGCGGCAGAGCGTCAAGTGCTTTCGTCCCATCGGGCAGCGTCGCTCCCAACACGCGGCTGGAAGGACCTCCTCACGGGCTGGGTGCCCGCGTCCCCCGAGCCCCTGCTCAGGGTCTACCTGTTCCCAGTGGCGGACCCGTGGGGGCTGGAGCTGGGCCCGGGCGCCGACCCTCCTTCCTCTCCCACGCGGCTCTGTGGGGCAGGGGCACAGACCTGGCGAAGCCTCGTTGGCTGCTTCCTTGCGTCTTGTCCCTAAATCTCAGTTTTCTGTTCTGCGAAATGAGAGTAATTGTGTCTCCTTTTGGGGTTATCATGAGGATTAGATGAAATCACAATCAAAAGCATCTAGCCCCGTTCCCAGGAACAGGGTGACTGTAGGAAGTCCTTCCTTGTTTGGATTCTCAGCACTGGAGGCAGGAGAGATGCAGGAGCCTGCCTGGGTCTCCTTTGGGAGCAGAACCTGCCTTGCATCCTGTAGGGGGTTGAACATGGTCCCATGAAATTCACGTCCATCTGGAACTCAAAGGCAGGAGGACGGTCCCCTCGAGGTCCTGCAGGGAGGCTGGCTCTGGCTGCTCCTTGACTTCCGAGCTGTGGGTCCCGGGACTGAGAGGGTTGATCTCCGTGGCTCCCGCAGCCCAGTCCGTGGGGGTTCCCCAGACTCTCTCCTTCTTTCTCTTCTGCAGAGGCAGAGGCTGTGGGCAGACTGGCCGGCGAGCCGCGGGCACGGTGGCCCAGCACCGCCCGAGGTGTGTGTGTGGCTGGGGTCGCAAAACCTCCCTCCCCGCCCCACTGAGCAGGGTGTCCATGGCTCTTCCCGTAACACCCACGGGTCATGCCAGCTCCAGGGGCCGATGATGCTGGACCCGTCACAGCTAGACCTTGGGGTCTACACGGCTTCCCACCCCTTTCACGGACTGCGCAGAACCGCCCAGGAGGTCAGTCACGCATTCAAGCAGCTGCTGGAAGAGAAGGTCAGAGGGAGGAGCAGCTCCGATCCCGCGCTCTTTCTCACTAACAAAGTGTTTCCCCCTTGAACATGCATAGAAAGGGCGCTTACTTCTCAGGCAGAGCTGTGTTCGAGGCAAAGGCACGATCGCCAGACCCCAAGGCCGGCTGCGTGAGAGGGACAGACGGAGCTCCAGTGTGCGGACAGTCTTACTGTCTCCGTTCCTCCCGCAGGGACAGGGAGGTCGCATCTCTCCCCAAACCCGGGATGCGTTCTGTGTGACGTCCCCCAGGGTTCCCGCACGGACGCGATCATTGCTCATGCCACTGAGTGAGAACATTCTCTGGTGGTTGGTGACAGTCCCCGATATGTCCCGCATTCACACAAAGCGACGCCCAGTCCGCACCTGCCTGCGCTCCCCGGGGTTCGGGGCCGGAGCGAGGCCACGTGGGCGACAGGCACGGCACAGGAGCACTTCTCCGTCGTGGTGTTGGACTCAGCCGTTGCGGAAGGACAGGCCACCCGCCTGTGCCGTGTCTCACGGACGTCTTCGTCAGCAGTCGCTCTGAGGTGAGCGACACCTGACGCTCTCAGCGACCAAGACAGGAAACGAAATTAAAACTTCAATGGGAGAAGCACTTTTTTTTTTTCTTCTTTCCTTTTCCAGAGCAAACGTGGAGACCCTAACCTTCCACGGGGGCTCAGAGGGCGGGTTCTGGACTCCCCGTGTGGGGAGCGCCCACCGGCCCGCGGGCCGTCCCCGCACAGCGTCCCCGCATGACCGCCGCGTGCCCTCCGCGTGCCCTTCACCCACGGAGAGAGGTTTCGACTGCATCGTGTGTGACGATTCTGCGGTTGAAGTGGTTCTGCGAGCTTCTCACTTCTGCCGTACGGATGTGCCGAGCCTTCTCTTGGTGGCAGCGTGGCCCGAGGCTTGGCTCGGCTCGGCTCGGCCGGTGGGGGGGGCCCAGGCGCGGTGTCTGCGAGCCCCGGGTGCCCCTGCGAGTGGCCCCTCGTCAGCTCCCGCAGGTCGGGGAGGCCGGGGCTTCAACCACTTGTGGGAGATGAAAGGACAGGAAATGGCCGTCGTGGCCCCAGAGGAAGTATCTGTGGAAAAAGCAGCAAACGGCAAATGAAGTGCTAATTAATGTCCGATTCCAGGGCTGAGAAACGGACCACAGTTGTAGGCAGAAACTGCCCTGCTTCCTGGGGTCCCAGGGACCCTGCGAATGAGCCGACTTGTGCGCACAAAGGCTTCGGGAGGATGGGGGCTTCCCGCGGGTGCCGACCGTGACCTACAGACTTTATGCCTCAGGATCCTTCCCCTCGGGGAGGATCTTTGAACTCCCAGCCCTTTAGGGAGCCCTCGATCCCTCTGGGAAATGGCACTTTGATTGCTCTCCTAAGCTCTTCCCGCCTCCCGGCCAGCCTGGAGCTCACTGCTGTGCGCCGCGGGCAGGGCCGGGTCCGTAGGGAGGGCAGAATCTAGAATCCAGAATCACATCCTAAGGTGGGTTTTTGGGAGGCGCTGATGAGTGAGCGCCAGACGTAAGCCCCGGACATTCAGCTCGTGTGAATCTGACCCACTGAAAGTGTAAGGAGATGATGGATGAGAAGTCTGATTGGGGGTCAGGTCATGGACGCACTTCTTTAGGGATGTAAATGACAGAACAATTATTCATTATACCTGTAACCAAACCGCGAGTTTAATAGAGACAGAGAATGCACACAGAAACTGTTAAAACGACACCGGAAATATAGCTTCAGTCAGCAGAAGGCAAGACATTCAGAGGGACTTGGAAACTAATGGAATGCGCCGTTGCCCTGGATCCGGACGTTCTTAAATCCGCCGGCGCGGCCGGGGCGTGGGGACGGCAGGAGCTCTAAGTGCCCCAAATCCTCTGGATGGAAAGTCATGCCTCGTGAAGAGCCGTTTTGCAGAGTGTTTCTCATGATTTGAGTTCTGCAGGGAGGTAAAGGTTAACGGGAATGGATGTGCCACCAGACCGACCAGAAGAATCCAGGGCAGAAGGGGACAGTGTGACGGGGACGGGGCTTTCGTGGCGGGAGGGAGGGAGTCAAGCGCTCTCTGAGCGGCTGTGGCCACCTCGCCTTCCTCACCTCTGGGTTCACGTGAAAGTCCTTCCTGACCCGTCTCCTCCCAGATCCGCGTTGCCAGAGGGAACCCCGGCTAGAACGTCTGTTCTCGTTTCTTGCACCTGCTGGCCGCGTGAGGCCGTGGACAGTGTTGTCGGCGGGGCTGGGAACCCGTCGGGGGCCGGCCTTCCGTCACTGGGTCCCTTCTCCGCCCCTGGCAGTGCACACCGTTCTTCTCGCCCTGATTCCCCTCCCCTCCGGTTCTCCTCTTGCCACGCTGGTCATCAGTGGGCATCCCCTGCTGTTCGCTTTTCCGTCTGAGAGAGCTGGCTGCTTTCTCCTCGAAATGCTTTCTTTCCCGTGTCTGCTGGCGAAGGCTGTACCGGATGGCTGTCTCCTTGCGCGTCCTCTGCATGCACTTTGTGGAGCCCCCGGCCTCCACAGACTGGAGAGGGTGACTCAGGGCACCGTCTTCTCTTCCTCTGTGTGTCCGTCGACTCACTGTTCACTGACCCCTTGGCTTCGGACACTCCGTGTGTGGGTGCCTGTGTCCACATGTTTCTTCCTCTGGTTCCGGCTTCACTCTGAGTCATGGACTCGAACATGTCGTAAGCTCTTCACAGCTCACACGGCCATGGCAGAAGGACTGTGGTCGCTCCCCGGCCACCCTTCCCACACCGTACTTGGCTGTCGCCCAGAGCCCCCTTGTCTGCCCTCCTGCTGCCCCCGCCACTCTTGTCGAAAACTAAGGTGCTATACTGGATTGAGTGGTGGCTCCACAAAGACATGTTTATGTCCCGACACTGGGAACCAGGGACAGTGACTTATCTGGAGAAGGGTCTTTGCAGACTGAGGTTTTCCCAAGACCAGGCCCTCACTGGCCTCCTCCTGAGTCCTCCCTCCAAATGCGTCACTTACTCCCTGACTCCCTTCAAGGAACTCAAATCCTTGTCTCAGGCTCTGTATGTACAAAACGACCTAAGACAGGAATTTCTCTTTTACTGTTATTACTACTTTGTAAAGTAGTTTCTCTTAGGAAACTAGTTTTAAGGTTTTACTTAGGTAACAATAGATTTTTGGGAGTAATTTTTAAGTATCAGATTTGGATTTAGGTAAGTAATAGATACATTCACATCTAGATTTTCTGAAAAAGATGTGTCAGGACCTACATTAAAAAAATGCAAATATGATAGTTATTTAGTCCCCATTCATTGCAAAGGAATAAGATTGAACAATTCAGGGAAAACATTTTGGAGGCTGAGTTATTTTATCTAATTCTCCTACCCTAATAAAGTATTTAAATATTTACTATGTCTCCATTTCAGGCTTTTCAAAAACATTTTAATTAAAAAGTATGCTTCAAATACTATATTTACTTACAAATCTGAGAATACATATTTGAGGGGTAAGCAGGGATTTAAGTTTGAATTATCCTAATGAAAAATGTGTTTTGCTCTATTTGCCCAAACACGATGCATCAGTGTTCAGAGCAATCTGGTGGTTATTTTATAATTTCATTTGCACAGACCAGCTGAAGGAGGAGCTATAACTTGAGAAATTAATTCTGTGACTTTGTCTGAATCTCTTCAAAAGTGAAATATATTCCATTTCCCAGTCCCCGTTTCCTCCTCTGTGATCGTGTCTGTTTGGTGGTCTCTGTTGTGCACGAAGAACACAGATTTCCCCGACTTCCTAGGCTGGGCGTTCTTGCCTGAGCTGGTCTGTGGAGAATCTTGGGGCGAGCGAGCTCGGCCGTGAAGGCGGTCCTGTCCCCGGGGACAAGGGTACATTGCTCACACACGTGCCTCTCTAACTCCAGCAGTGGGACCGCAGGAGACAGAGCTGATGTAAGTGTCCATGGGGGCCGCCCCCAGCAAGCACGGGGCGGGATCGCAGAGGAAAGGGAAGCACATGCGCCATATGTCGACCTGTGAATGGGAATCAAGCTAATAGTGTGAATGTGTCTCCTCCTGTTTCCTGTCTTGGCCAATATTCTCTCATCCCGACAAGACAGGAAAGTAAAAGTCAAGACACTTGCCCCAGATGGGACAGTACCAAGGGCAACTGAAATCAGAGCGGAGCACGTCTGGATGCTTCGATAGTGGGGCCACAATTTGGGGTGAATATTACTACAAAGGCAGTATAACCTATAAGCCATTTCATGGTTAATGCATAAAATTTACATTTCAGGGCTTGATTTTAATAATGTCACTTATTATAATCAAGATTGTTACTTAATGTCTCTTGTATTGGCCAATGATTAAAGCAGGGGCTTGTTTTATAAATAAAACTTCTTTTGTAAATAAAGTTTTATTGGAACACAGCGGTGCCCATTTGGTAACATTTTATCTGTGGCTTCTTTCAAGCTACGCCGGCCGCGGTAAGCAGGTGCAGTGGAGACCCACGGCCTGCAAAGCCTCAATTATTTGTTATTTGTCCCTTCACACCTGATGTTTGACAACTGCTGATTTAGAAGACTAAAAACCAAAAAGTTACTGTCTCCTAAGTGTATCAGATTTTAATATAGTTTTTTATGAAAAACATAAAATAAAGATTAAAAATTAAAATTGCTTAAATTCAAATGTTTCAAAGTTATTTTTCTTCTTAAATATTTTAATAACTAGTGAGCTCACACGTTTGCATGAGGGAATGGACAGCTCTGGAAGTTCTCCCAGTCAATGATCTGCTGGTATCCGACGCTTTTCACCCAGGGAACCTCAACACAAAATCCCAGTCTCCCCACCAACCAGATTCTAAATGTAAAGGAAGGAAGAAGACACGTGGTGTCTGTGTTCCTGGTCCTTCTGTCCTTTTTTCCGTCCGCCCGCCGTGGCCCAGCTTGTCCGTGCTTCTGTCCGTCCTCGGCGCTCTGTCCTCCTCTGGCCAGATCGGGATCGGCCCTGAAGAAGGACGGTTCTGGCTGCAGCACGCTCGGCTCCGACACTCTCTGTGGCTCCCCTGGGCTCGGGGAGGAGCCCGCGACCCTTCTTGGACCCTGCACTGTGGACACAGCTCCCTTCCTCGTCAGAACCCAGCCAGCTCCCCTCTCTGAACACCTGCTGCTCCCACGTAGACGCCCGGCCAGCCTCCAGGTTGCTGGCCGTGAGCCCTCAGCAGCCCACGCAGGCGCTCCCCCGCCGTCCCATGGGGATGACCTCCTGCGGCCGACAGACTGGATTACGCGGGACGGCGGTGCCACGGCAGCTTCACACCGAACAGCCAGTGGCCTTCAGGAACAGTCCCCGGGGCACCTCCAGGAGCAACCAAGCCAACGAGCACGCAGCTGCCTGTGGCCTGAGCTCGGGTGCGGCCCAGTCCGTGTCTGCAGCACGGTCCGGCACAGGCGTCCACGTGCAGGACGCATGTCCTGGTCCTGGCACAGGGAGCTCTGCTCTCCACCATCCCACTGTTTTCTTGTTAGAGTTGGTTGTGATGGAAGTTCTTTGAATTTTTAATTTAATTTTTATTTTTTAAAAGATTTTTATTTATTTATTGGAGAGAGAGAGAGCATGAGCAGTGGGGGAGACCGGCAGAGGGAGAAGCAGACCCCCTGCCAGGCAGGGAGCCCAACGTGGGACTCGATCCCAGGACCCTGAGATCATGACCTGAGCCGAAGGCAGACGCTCGACCGACGGTGCCCCCAGGCGCCCCAGTTCTTTGCATTTTCTCAAAGCTTCTTCCATCCCGTGTAAATGAGGCGGATGCAGACAGCAGTTCCCCAAGGCACACGCGTGGGCGTTGTAGCTCATGTGCAACACGCAAGCATTGATCAGAAATAGATCTTGACACTCTCAGATCGAAAGGTCCGGGCAAACCTGTCTCACACCCTTTATTTCTGTCCTGGACACCATCCCCCAGCCCCCAGGAAGAGCAAATCATCAGGGAATCCTGATGCCTGAAGCTTAAAAACACGAGTTTCAATAAAGTGAAGCATGTGGTTTCCCCAGGATCTCCCTCAGATTTCGGACCCACCTGTCAAACGCCCTTGGGCAGGCAAGGTGGATGCGACTCTCCATTTGCAGAAACAAAAGCCCAGAGGGACTAAGTGATCACCCCAGACCCACAGGGTGGGACAGAGACAGAGCACAGCACCAGGGTTGAGATCCTGCCTCCGTCTCCGTCCGGGGAGCAGAGCCGGTCTGTCAGCCGCGGGGCGGTTCCATAAAGGGCCCGTGCGGCCCTGCGTGGGAACCTACGGTCACAGGTTTCCCTGCGGGGCAGGGCTGGGCTCAGGGTGGGGCGTGCAGGGCCCAGGCCTTCATCTCCTGTCTGCGGCTGGAGGACGGCGATCATGTGCCGACGTCCGCTCACCCTCCTCCAGATTCCGAGTTCACCGACTTACGTCTCGTGGAATTTGGTGTTTGTTGTATGACTTGCTGTGATTCGGGGACATTCTGCACAGGCAGCAGGGGGTCTGTCCTCACTGGCGAGCTCAGGGTGAGCTGTGTGTGGGCCCAGCTGTCTGGAGATGATGAACACAGCCCGTCGCTTCCTAGGTCACGCCAGCTCTCAGTTCCGCTCAGACCCGAGCACGGGTGGCGTGAGCTCCCCGGCTCCCACCGCGCTCTGGATGTCCTGAGATCAACGCGTCTGCAGAGGGTTTCTCTGTCTTCGATCTCAGGGGTACTGATTCCTCTGACCCTACGGACGGCGGAAAGGAGACGCACCCCCACAGTCCACTTCAGCCGGTGAGAAGTAGCGTCACCGAGTCGTCCGGGGAGGATTTATTGCTCTGACACAGGATACTCGGCATCCAATGGAGTCGTGAGCGGAAGGAAGGGGGGTGGGGCCTGCGGGGAGGAGGAAGCCTCGGGGTGGTGGCGGTGGCCAGGGAGGCGAGAGGCAGGAGGAAGGACGAGAGGACGCGCTGGGCAGAAGGAAACAGACGGGGAACTTTGAGGGAATTCGTCCTCGACAGCCTAGGGACCGGGAACTCTTCTCTGAGGAGGGCGGGCAGGCGGCTACAGGAAATCTGGAAACAGGCTCTTGGGTGAAGTGAGTCGTCCGGGGTGTGCACCACGGACCATCAGAGCCCGACGGAAATGAAGCTTTCTGTCAGCCCCAGTGAGCTCCAGCCCCGCTGTGGTTTCTGAAAACGTTTGTCGAGAAAGAACAGAAAGACAAGGCGCGGGCGCTATTTAAAATCACCCCAACTTTCCCTGCCGTGCCTGATGGGTGCGTCCACCCTGCAGCGAGTGGGGGGCTCGGGTCCGTCCCCAGGTACGCTACTGCCCTGTTCTAGATGGGGTGTCCTGGGCACCTGGGGCAGACCCTCGGGGCTCTGATGACCGCACGGTGTGCTCGGCTCACACAGCAGGAAGTGGCCAGGTGAGCTCCCAGGGCCAGTCCCCGGCGAGCCCCAGAGGCCCCAAGCAGGTGGCCACAGAAGCCCAAGGGCAGCAGCACCACCTGGTCCCGGCGAACCCAGCACACGTGCCCACCACACGTCCACTACCAGCCAGGGACCCCGAGCCAGCCGCCCAGGCTGTTCCCCGGGTGTCTGGGGAGCCAGAGCAGGTCTGCTCCAGGGAGGGTGGCCCCGGCAGACAGTGCAGAATGGCCATGCAGATGGTGTCAGACCGTGGCCTCTGGGGTGGCGTCGTGAGGGGTCTCCCTGGGTGGTCTGCTGAGGGTCAGCTGCAGGAAGAGGTGGGCGTCCTCTGGGTAGCTGGGATCAGGGTATCCCAGGATGTCCTTCAGGATGGCTGAGGGGCTCCCAGAGTAGCTGGTGCATGCAACCAAGCTGGGAGAGCTGGAGAAGCCAGTCCCCGTGGACACTCAGGTCCTCCCTGTGACCCGGGGCAGGGCCAGCAGGCCCGATGCTGGCTGCATCTCCAGCACACCCGGAGGCCCCAACCGGGGGCCGCTTCCTTTGTGTGCCCGATGTGAAGGCTTGCTGCAGCTTCATAGATGCGCACCCTGGCACGAGGGCCCCCGAGTGCCCAGGACTCGTGGAAGAACAGGCGGACGGGGCTGGCTCTAGCCCCGGTTCCGCAGCCCTGAGCCATACTCTCACCTGTGTGGGGTGGACATGCACTTCCTTCTGCGAGCTGTGGAAAGCTGTCGGGCCTGGCTGCTCTGTTGTCCCCAGGCCTCCCCTGGGTGCCGGGGCACGAGGGTCCCCTTCTCGGGCTACACGCGCACGCCGGCCCTGGTTCCGGATGAGAACACTCTTAGCGTGCGGTTGGCCCCATGGAGTTAGGCTGTGTCTACACGGAGGCCAACTCACTTCTCCCAGCTGCTGGTTGTCTTGTTTCCATGATGCCAGCGGTGGTTTTCTCCGCGAGCGCGGCAGTCCTGGCGAGGTCAGCGTGTCCTGGCCACACTTCTCTGGTTCTGTACTTGTCCCCCACCCCATGCTCAGCCGACACGTTTTCCATGTGTCCAGCTGCTCGGACAAGAATCTTTGTTCACATAAATGGTTAATTACGATTGTTATCATTATTTTGTGTTCTGGGCGCGTCAGTCGTCTGAACCATGTTCGTAGCGACAGAAGGAAACCAAAGGAAACAGCATTGTTTCTCCCACCAATTATTGAGGATTGAGGGGGTGTTCTTACCATCTGGATGCAGACGGAGCCGAGTTATAGAAAACATAGTAAGATACAGGCCGTGGTAAGCTGCCCACGCCCATGAGAGAGCTTTCTGTAAGGTGAAGGGCTCCCGGAGTGTCCCCCCAGCCCTGTGGGCAGTGGGGACCCGGCACGCGGGTGGAGGGCGCAGACCCCATTGCTGTGCACCCACGGTGACTCCTCGAGCTTACACGTAGACTACGGAGGCATGTGTTCTCACCGATCGTGTGCGAAGCCCTTTTCCTCCAGATAAGCTACTTTTGAAAACAGCTTGATTTATTTATTAAATTTTTGAATTTATTTATTAAAATGTGTCGTTTAGTAAATTTTTTTTTCCCATTTTAATAAACATATAATGTAATTTTATCCCCAGGGGTACAGGTCTGTGAATCGCCAGGTTTACACATTTCACAGCACTCATCATAGCACATACCCTCCCCAATGTCCATTTCCCCACCACCCTCTCCCGTCCCCCCTCCCCCCAGCAACCCTCAGTCTGTTTTTTGAGATTGAGTCTTTTATGGTTTGTCTCCCTCCCAATCCCATCTTTTCATTTTTTCTTTTCCTACCTCCCCCCAACCCCCCGCATTGCATCTCCACTTCCTCATATCAAAGAGATCATATGATAGTGGTCTTTCTCCGATGGACTTATTTCGCTAAGCATGATACCCTCTAGTTCCAAAACTCAATACCCAAAGAACAAATAATCCAGTCAAGAAATGGGCAGAGGACATGAACAGACATTTCTGCAAAGAAGACATCCAGACGGCCAACAGACACATGCTCCACGTCACTCGGCATCAGGGAAATACAAATCAAAACCACAATGAGATACCACCTCACACCAGTCAGAATGGCTCGTTTGGTAAATTTTGACATAAGTGTATGTGTGTGAAGCCCTCACCACCTTCAAGTTCGTGAATGTGTCTGTTCATCTGTACCTTCCCTTGGGGCCTTTGCAAACCGTCCCTCCAGCCCGTTTCCCCGACTCCCATCCGTAGGCGTCTGACGCGCGAGCTTGGTCCCCTTTAGCTTCGTGTTAATGGGACCAGGAATTATGCCTGTTTTTGGTCTGACTTCTGTCATTCAGGAGGATGATTCTGTGGTTCATCCGAGCTCTCACCTGTACCACCGGCTCACTCTTCTCGCGGAGTGACAATCCACCGCGCAGACGGGCCAGTCGGCTTCTCCCGTGCCCGTCGATGGCCATGTTGGCGCTTACGATTGAGCAGAAACGAGCATCCGTGCGCTCCCTCCTCTCGAGGGACACTATGGTGGGGAAGCGGCTCAGATGGTGGCCGTACCTTTAACTTCTTGGGTTACCGCGGAATCACTTTCCACAAAGGGTGCACAGCGTATGTTCCCATGAGCAGCGGGGAGGATCCCACTGTCTCTGTGTCCTCTGCCACGCTCGGCACGACGGGCTCCTGCTTCCAGCTCCTCCAGAGCCGCGTCCGCGGGTCTCCTCAGGGCGCTCGTGGTGCCTGATAACCAGCAGTGCTGAGCGCTCACATCTGTAGGCACCTTTGGTGATGTGCCTGTGGAAAACTTTTGCCCTTTAAAAAATTGGGTTGTTTCTTTTCTTCATATTGTTTTGAGATATCTGTGTTTATTCAGGATACAAGTCCTGGATCAGGTACATAATTGGCAAATACTTTCTCCCAGTTTCTATAAAAATTATAAAGTCACAGTTCTTAGCTTTCTGCCCTTGTGAATATTCAGTAGGTGTTGCAGGGTATCTGACACGGACGCAGCCCTAACCAGTGTGCACAGACGTTCAGTGTGTGCGGGCGGTAAGTGCCGATGTGCACGGGGCCTCCACTATGTGCACGGGGGAGTGTCCAGTGGGAGTGCCCAGTGTGCACAGGGCAGCAGCAGCCTGAGCGGTGCGTAACCGGGGAGGCCATGTGGCTGCAGTCACTGGCACAGGCCCCAGGGTACCAGTTTTCACAGCCACAGGAGCTTCTAGGGTTTATTGCTCCAAAGACCTGGGACTAGGAACCAGAGACGTCGTTTCTGAGTGAAGGCTTTGAAACAGGGAGTTTTATGGAATTTCTGGAGCATCTCCCTCCCCCAGGCAGACCTCTGCAGGGCCTGGCAGGGTGTCCCCGGCTTCCGATGGTGCCCAGGAGGAGCCCATCACCCGAAAGTGTGGTGATGGGTCATGTCGGTGTCTCCTCGCGGTAAACGAATGCAGAAGCTTAGATGCATGAGACATTATCTTTGCAAGGACCTAAAGTTTGTTTATTTATGCCTAATGACTGTCCATGCACATAACTTTCATTCCAGAGCAGAGCCTGCCCCTGATTAGCTAACCATTGGGTCACCTTTGAACCTGCCACCTGATAGTCCCCTGTGTTGTCAACCAAGGACGCCAACAGAGACACTTCTTCAAGCGTCCGGTGACCAGGGTGGGCAGAACAATACTGTGGTGGCCCCATGAAGGCTGTGCCCTCTGCTGTCTGCACCCAGACCAGCAGTGTGTGTTGGAGCTTGGAGAGCACCACGGGGAAGAGGCTGCCAGTGGAGGCCATCTGTGATCACAGCATGAAGTTGGGGGTAGGCCCGTGTGCATCAAGGAGGCGGGGTACACGCGGCCGGGCCACTTGCTCTGGTCACTGGCATCATGGGAACGCCGCGTGCACGTGCTGCCTTCTGCTCCTGTGTCCTCCGGCTCCGTGTGCCCTGGTGTGGGTAGCAGAAGGGGGATGGGACCATGGCACTGAGTGAGGGCCGTGACCACATCCTTACCGCTGCAGAGCATGTCCCTCCTTTTCCAGCCTTTCTCCCACCTGCGGGGCTGTGGAGGGCCTGCCCAGGCCCCAGCACAGAGCATGTCAGGCCGGCCAAGCTTGTGCTGAGCCCTGGTTGGTTCTGCCCCATCCAGGGGTGTATCGTCCTGGTTCGGTAAGACTGTAAGACTCCCGGGGAGTCCTCAGGCATGACCTCCCACACTCCGAGACGTTGGGTGGGAGAAACACTAACCCAGCAAAGGCATGGTGACGGTCGTGACAAATCCGGAATGTTCCCTAACACAGCCGGACACCAGGCCGGGCACCTCGTCCTCTCCCTGGTTAGAGGTGAGGCTCTCCCTGTGGCTCATGGCTCCACGCCCGACCCTCTGCTCTTTGCTGACCCTCTGCCTTGGTGGCCTCAGCCTCCGGCCTGTTCTTGTCACAAGCACACTGTGCCAGCCTTTCCAAGAAGAGGCAGAGATGGTGGCCTGGCTGGGGAGCAAACCCCAGGATCCAGCTCCGAGAGGCGCACACCGTGTGGCAACCCCACACAGGTTGGTAACGTCCCGACCTTTTGGCTCCCTCAGCATTTTCTGCTTTCTCAGTTCCTCTACCAACACAAATATTGAAAAAGTAATAAATGTGAGCTTCAGTTCTCTATTAAATAAAATGCAAACTTAAAACTAGAAGAAAATAACATTAATCTCCCTCTTCATATAGTAAAGGAAAGGGAAGTTTGCTATGGGACGTTTTGGAAAAATTCTGACTAATCCCCGGTCCTCCCGAGCGTCGCGAGCCTTGGTTCTGACGTGTGTCCCGCAGCAAGCACGCTTTACCTTCATTTCCTAGAACCTGTGGAGTTTAAATAGTTTCCATTTCTAATTGCCGCCGAATATTTCTCTAAGCAGATTTACAACGATTTCTGTAACATTTTCATCTTCTTGAATTTTCCTGTTGGAGTTAAAACACTTTGGTTCTTTTATTGGGCTTTCTTATAAAGCAGCTGGAGTAGAGTGACCTGGAAAAACCTGCAAGCGGTTACAGGACTTCTTGACTTGAACTCGTAGGAAATTTGAATGCGTAGGAAATTGCACCTTGGACTTAAAAAGACATATGTACTGAGCAGCGTATCTATTATTTCATTTTTCCGTGATATTTGTTCTGCTCCCACTAAACGGAAGAGCTTCTGCCTCGCACGTGGAAGAAAGCCCGTGGCACGTGGGGAGACACAGGGTGGGTCCTCTCGTAAGGAGCCCCTGGGCCGGGTGGTTAGTCCCTCTGGGGACAGGCGCAGCCATGCGTGAGGTTGTGGTTTTCCCGTGGGCGTCATGCCGGCACAGCTTGCGGGAGGGCGGGGGGCGCTCCCGCAGACGGCGGACCTTCTGGATGTTGCGTTTTGTCGCGGCAAGAAAGAGGACGGAAGAGGGAAAGATTTCCGTTCTAAGAGGAACATAGGAGCCGAGGTGGCGGCGAGACGGGCGGGCAGGCAGGGGTGCGAGCTAGCCAGACGCGCGTGGAAAGTAAAGATGAGGCTCTGGGGCGAGAACCCCTCGCCACGTGCGGCGTTTGAGAGAGAGGGCTCAGCGAGGACCCGTGCGGACAGCAGGGGCACAGCCCCACCCTGTGCCGTGTGCTGCTGGGGCTCCAGGCCGGTGAGGAAGGATCATTTGGGGGCACGTGTTGCCGACAAGGCCGCGGGAGCAAGGCCCGGACCTTGAGGGAGACAGCTGTGTGCGGGCTCAGCGGGAGCGCGGACAGAAAAGGACCACGGTCACCCACTGGGTGTCGGCTGGCCGTGGGGCTGCGGCGGCTCACGGAGGCCGCTCCTGTCCCTGGGGCTCCTGGCCTGAGCCTCAGAGTCCGCACAGCCCTCTGGTCACATGGCGGCTTTGTGTGCCCCTCGTCTGCCCTTGGCCCCCAAGCCCTCTCATTAGGGCTCTGGTGTTTGCACATCTGCGCGAAGACGGAAAACTTCTCGTGCCCTCTGTCCGCGTGCAGGTTCGAGACACGGTCGGGGAAAAGTCAGCGGGTGTGTTCCATGGCACCGGGGGGTGGGTGACAGCAGCTGTACCAGGCTTGCTTGTCAGACCTGCTTATGCCCTGGCGTCCTCACAGCCTGCACCGGCCGCCTCTCTCCAGAGCCACCGTCCCTGGACCGGATCTCCCAGGAGGTCGGACTTCCAGGCCCAGCAGGGAAATTCCCGTGCAGACTGGGACAAAGCGGTCACCCTATCCCTCAGGCGCCCTTCTAAACTTCCGCCCATCCCCTCCCAGCCACAACACCCTTCTTCCCGGTTCCTGCCCCACTGTCCCCTTGAGCGCTCGACGTTCTGCAGCACGCTCCGTGCGCATGTGACGTGCGCCCGTCCCCAGCCGGAAGGTGCAGGGAGCTAGGAAGCGTCTTCATTCTGTGCGCGGGTCCGCATGCCCAGCCCCGCGGGGTTCAGGACACATTTATCGAAAGGGTGAAACTTGGAGATGAGTTCCGCCCCCGAGGCTGCGTTCAGGACCCCAGGAGCAGGCAGCGGTGACTCAGAAAGACGGGTCACCCTCCCGTCAACAAGCAGGGCAGCTCTGATGCGCCCTATTCCCGGGCTTCTCCTCCCATCTGAGCCTCCATCTTAGATTTCGAACCTGCAGAGGCCCTGTCCGTCCAGGAGGCCGAGAGGAGCCCCGTCCTCCTCCCACTGAGGTCCCGAGGCCCCGAGGACCACCCACGGACCTGGGAGTCCTGGGGTCTGGGGCCGACTCAGAGCCTCCCCTGGGGTTTCCCAGGAATGGGAGTTCAAGAAGAGCCGGGTTTCAGCCGGTGAACAGGCCGCTTCATTATTCTGGGGTCATTTATGAATTAGAATTTGAGACGTTGTCTTTATAGAAGCATGTCTCTGACTCT
Organism: Eira barbara; assembly: GCA_020311275.1. Classification (NCBI taxonomy): domain Eukaryota; kingdom Metazoa; phylum Chordata; class Mammalia; order Carnivora; family Mustelidae; genus Eira; species Eira barbara. Next base: position 1,145,195 of record JAHRIG010000025.1, read on the forward strand.
GGACATTTTATTTAGTGCTTATCTGTCTGTTCAGAGAGCAGCCTGGGGTGCGAGATGCCATGCAAGTCAGTACAAAATCAGCCTCGCTCTCGAAGAAGTGTAGGTCCCACCTGGCCTGTTTTCAGTGACGGGAAAGAAACTTCTGAGCCCGTGTGCTTTTCCGTGGCCGTGGCCACTGTGCCGTGTCTGTGGCCGGACGGTCACAGGCCTCCCCACCCAGCAGACGGGCAGGAGCACGGCCCCGTTGCCCCCCTGCACAGCCGTACGTGCTTCCAAGGATAAGCGGGAAGGTGGGAGGCATCCTGGGACGCCTTCGTCTGTGGGACGAGACCACACTCAGTGAGATGTGAGTCTACTTCCAGCTTCCCGTCGCGCGAAAAGGAAGAAAGCCACTGGGAGCCTCCACCCTGCCAAGAACCAAACCAGAGTTTGGACAAGCTTTGGCCCCAGAACTCGCCTCTTCTCCCTGGGTTGGCTCTGGGGACGCTGCTCAGGTTTGCGCTAGTGACGTCCCTGCCGTGGCCCCCCACCCCGGCCGGGATCCAGGGGTGCGTGGGCCTGTGACATTGTCCGTGTGCACAGAGGCAGGAGGCAGCCCTGCGGGGGGGCGGCAGGAGCTGTGTCCTCAAGGCCCTCCGGGGAAGAAGACCGCCTGCCTGACGGGGCAGACGCCAGCTTCTCTCGGTGGGGCCGACAGCCGGCATCTCTCCGCGGCTGGCCAACGGCGCTGGATGTGTGGACGCCTCCTTCTTCACGGGGCCCTCACATAATCCTGTGATACAGAGCATTCGAGAAAGCTGCCCCAGTTCCCCGAAAACCAGCCGTGGTGGGGGTCTCGGTGTCTGGTGACAAATGGCGGGAGGCCGGGGTCCTCTGCCAGCCGGCCTCGAAGCACCAGCTGTAAACCGGCCTCCTGCCTCTCGTTCTGAAGTCACAAGGACCTAGAGGAAGGTGTTGATGGTGACAGTCGGGGGCCATACAAATAAAGAAATGGGTCCCAAACAGACACAAACTTTCTGAACGTCCAGCAGCAGCCCCTGCAGAGAGGACGCTGTCCTAAGCCCACAGGCCGGGCCGTGCCGGTGGCACTCTTCCTTCAAGAGCAGCGACATGGCCCCTTGCCCGTGCAAACTCACGACCAGACGGTCCCACCGCGGCGGAGACCGTGTCCTCCAGCCCTGCCCGCAGCCCCGGCACCGCGAGCGCCCCCAGGACACAGCTCTGGCTCCGACTCCCCCCATGCAGCCTCGACGCGTGTGTCCGGTTCTCCCGTTCCCGGTGTGCCTCAGGCCGTCCACCCTCAGGTGCGTGTGAAGGTGCAGCGGGTATGACGCTGTGTCCAGCGCCGTCCCTGGAGACCAGTGCATCCCACTCTGCGAGCGAGGACCGGGACGGGGCTGCCATGGTGCTGAGTGCACACAGAATGCAAGTCAGGCAGGACCAGGTCGAATCTGTCTCTGACACCGAGTACTGTGCGACCTGCTGTGACCCTGTGTGACCCTGCATGGCCGTGGGCACTGGCAGACGTCTCCAGGATCCGTGGAGAGGGTCGTCGTGAACCTTGCCCTAGGTACTGGGAACCCGCTGTAGCCCAGAGCTGCTGGGCACACCAGCATGGTTACCGTCTGGCCAACGTTAACTGCGTTCTCACGGCTCGAGGATGTGCTCCGTGTGTGGGGTGGGGTTAAGCGCCTGGAAGCCCGGGTGTTGCGCCCTGCACGGAGGCTGGGCTGCAGGGGATTGGGTGGACGCCCCACCCTTGCACAGCTTCCATGGGCTGAGGGTGGCACTGGTGTGGCTCTGGCCCCACGGTGCTCCATGGGGGGTGGGTGCTGGTCTTCTGGGGGCTCCAGGGGCCGGCTCTGCTCTGGCCACGCGTGCGGTGCCCACGGCTCCCCTCCCAGCTACAGGTGAGATGTGAGCACTGCTGGAGTTGATGGGGAGACATTGGGGAGGGAAACGGTCCAACAACCATGAAACACCTACGGGAAACCAGTCTGCGTGGGAAACGCCCTGGTGTACACACACGTGTCCACACACTGATGTGGCAGGGCCACGTGTGCACTGGACAGAGGCCATGCCCTCAGGGCCTCCCACGGGCACAGCTGCACGTCCATGGGGAGGTGGCCCTTGCTCACCCCCTTGTCTGATGAAGGGGCCGGACTCCCTCTAGGCTCTTTCCACCTCTCTGCCCGTCCTGTCTCTAGGTTCACGCGGACCTCAGGGGAAACTGAGCCAGCTTCTGTGGCCACTGACCGTGTCTTTCTACAGGCTTGTTTGAGGCTTGGCAGTGCACTAGGGGATTTGTTTTGTGCTGACAGATTTTCTGGAACAAATTCGTGCAAGTTTTCGACAATTTGCTTTTTGCCAATGAGCACACACCTTCTCTAACTTCTGGCCAAACCACGTGGGTGGACGGAATAGAACAAAAGGCAAAGGGTGAGGAGGCATAACCCCTGAGTCATCGCTGCCTCCCGGGGCGCGGTAGGCAATACAGGCTGTGTCTCACGCATGGTCTACTAAGGGACATGTTTGATAGACCTGATACAACAAATTAACCCCAAGACAGAACCAATTTAGAGATTAAAATGTGATTTTAATCTGTAGGTAGAATTTCTGGAAGATTCTTCATCGCCCAGGTGACATGGGAATAAGAATAAAATGGTGTCTCCTGCCGTCCATCAGGAAACACGGCCACGAAACATGCATGCATGTGGACATCACTGAGACCTCTCTGTGTAGTCTAGGACCTCAGTCCCCTTCCCAAGGCCTGTCTCCAGCCGTTGGAGACTTGCACCTTCCAGGCGAGTCTTCAAGGCCATGTTCTCACGGCCTCAGGATTATGGTCTCAGGACTGTGGTCTCAGGTCCACGGCTCAGGATAGTGGTCTCAGGGCCATGGCCTCAGG
>JAHRIG010000025.1:1148112-1275275 GCA_020311275.1 Eira barbara
CTCAGGTCCACGGCTCAGGATAGTGGTCTCAGGGCCATGGCCTCAGGGCCGTGGTCTCAGGAAGCTGCGTTCTCTTTCTCTCGTCATCACTGCCAAATCCACTCCCACTGGTGGCCTTGCCCGTGCCAGGGGTGCTGTCTCCCTGTGACCCCCAGATCCTGTCTATGGGGCACTGAAGGCATGGGTGCCGTGTCCTGCAGTAGGAGTGGTCCCCCGCGTGTCTGCGCCACACACAGACACTGGAACCAGGGCCCGAGGACGATGCAGTTGACCTTGGATCAGGCATCTGGAGATTCATGTTTCTTAGACTCAAATTAGGCGCTTGGTGTGGTGGTTAAGGCTTCCGGATCTGAAGTCGACGCCTGGCATGACACCGCAGCCCTGCCGACATGAGCCGTCTGGCCGTGGCAGGTGAGTGACTCTGCTCTGTCTTTTCTTATTTCTAATGGGGTTAAAAAGAGTGACCACCTCTGGGGGTGATGTGGGGATCACGTGGGAGGATTGTTAGGAGCTCAGCGCGCCGGAATACCGACGTTCAGTGTTCACCTGTTATCGCTGCTCGATTTCACTTCAAAGCACGGCTTAGAGCTTCTCCGGGGAGCAGCCCCTCGGTTTCTGGCTCTCACACCTGCACCTGTGGGGTCTCAGGCCCAGGTCCATGCCGGGCAGCGGGGCTCGCAATGCCGGCATCATCTCATTCACTGCTCATTTCGGTGTTGTTCAAACAAGCAAACAACTGCAAAAAAATCAAACAACTAGAAAGCGTCCTTCTCCAACAAAATTCACTGGGTGCCCCACTGTGTGCCAGCATCCCAAGGGATGTCCGGAGCCTTCAGTGTGGTGAGCCCGTCCTCTTCGTGTGCCCTGTCCCGAGGGAACCCAGGAGAGCACAGGGTCGAGGTCGGATCAGGGCGTCTGCCAAGCAGAGGGGGTTGCGTGAGCAGCCACGGGCCACGGCCCGTGCAGGAGCGAATGGAAAAGTCAGGACCTGCTCGTGGAGCTGCTGACCCTTCGGTGAGAGGCCGCGCCACCCTGGGACAGGCCTGTGGGGTGGCCGGGTGTCTGGAGGTCAGACAGGACACGGTGCCGAACCGCAAGACGCTCCAGCCCCCATCAGTGGCCTCCACAGCACAGATAAGAGGCTGACAGGAACGCGGCTCCCTCACGTCGCACCTCCCCACGGAGCGCCCCTGGGCGAGGCTCGGAGGACCCAGCCGGGTAGGGGCCTCTCACTGCTGAGGTGCTGCGTACAGACCTGGGGGCCCCGGAGAGGCACGGAGCCTGGAAGGAGGCCTCCGGACGAGGTGCCCATCTGGGAGCACCGAGCTGAGCGCCCCGCCAGCGGGGTGGGATGAGGCCTCCATGTCCCTCCACATACAGGCGCCACATGTGGCTGAGTTCTCAGTCCTGTGGTGGGAGGGCGGCTCCCCATGGGGCCCACCACGGAGAGCCCTTCTGCTCCCCTGAAGGCGCACATGGGATTCTCCGCTCCTCAAGGTCAGGGGTACGAATTCTTAGAGGCCATGGGGCCTCAGCGGGGCTACCTCGATGCCCGGCTGCAGGGTGGCCAGTGCTGGGGTGTGCCGGGCTTCAACGAAGGGGGCTGCATAGCAGCAGGCAAGGTCCCTTCAACAGGTGGCTCTTAAACGGCGTCTGTGGGAGGGGATGTCCCGGGGCCTGGGGAGCGTGACTGTGGGGAGACAGGCCACGCTGCGTCCGGTCACTCCCTGACTTGGACATTCACATGTGCAGGCCCTGAGAGATGGACACCTGGAAACCGAGCGAGCGCTGCGTGGCGTGGGGACGTTGGTGACGGGCCACGGAAGGAATGGGATTTCCCCTGGGCCCCAGCCCCGGAACTGAAGCAGCCAGTCCTCCCGGGAGGGGCCTCTGGGGCCGCCTGGAGCCCATGGGTCCCACTGGTCAGGACCTGGGAGCAGACCCCTCTCCACACCTGCGGCTTGTGGAACGCCCGGCCCCTCCCACAGCTTCTTCCTGGCGTTTCCAGCACCTCTGGGTGGGCTCCATGGGGCTTCAGGGCAGCAATGGTCTGGAGCCTCGAAGCACAAAGTCACCTGCTCCCAGAGCTCACCTGGCATTCCCATGGCCCGGAGATCCCAAGGGCAGCGTGGGCTGCGGGAGCTGCTGTGGTCAAGGTCTGTGGTTGTGTCACCTGCCCCTCCGGGGGCCGGGTCAGCATGGTGCTTCTCACGTGTGGTCACAGGGGCTTGGAGGGGCCCTCCAGGGCTGGTGGAGGAGGGGCTCCGGGGAGAAGGTGGCTGTGGGCAGAGGGTAAGCTGCGTCCTGCCCGTGTTGGCCAGCAGGGCCGCGGCCGTGCGAGGTCAGCGGGCTCCCGGGCTGTGGAGAGCGGACGGGTACTTGTGATGTCCCTCCTGTTCCCCATCTTCTTAGCCAGACCTCTTGCGGTTTCTGTGGCTGAATTACTTGTGGGGGGCAGTGCTGGGCTGAAAACCTGTGCCACAAATTTCCTGAGCTAAGTCGCTCTGGTCTCGAGCTTGACCAGGACACTGTCTGGCAAAGTCTGTGGCCGTGCCTTCCAAAATGCTGCCTGTTCCCGCTTTATCGGCTCATTTCCGTTTCTGGCTATTGGTCCAGAAGCAGTGATATGGGAGGATATGGCTCCTCAAGTGGGAGAGACTCATTATTTTAGTTGAACGTAGACTGAAGTCCATTCTTCCTGAGTGTTCCGAGGTGCTGGATTGTCAACTCGAAAAATCTGCTGACTTTTCCTCTATGTAGCCCAGATGATATCAAATGTAGAATCTATCGACCACGGTTGAAAATATGATCTTTAAGACTCTCTGTAACATCTGACTATTATTTACGGACATGAGCTGCTCGAGGGAATGGCACGAACCTCCCTAATTTGCTGACCGAACGGTGTGCTCTTGCCTCTTTATACTCCCTGACAGGTGTGGGGAAAGCCTGCGGCCCAACCGCCACCCTGCGCCCCCAGCCCAAGGCTCTCTCAGCTGAGCCTGATGCCGGCTCCCATGGGAAATCGTTTCTTTTCGACTGATTACGTAGCATAGGCCTTCAGAAAGTATTCCTGCCAACGATCAAGCTTTTGTGTTCTGTGTTACGTGGGGAGGGGGACATATGGATAGAGCAGTTGAGCTCTGCGTGACGAGGGGCGGGCAGAGGGAGGCAGCAGGCAGAGGGCCGTTCTTGCAGCGGGGGCCGGAGGGCAGGGGAACTGTGTCCCGGGAATGAGAGTCCAGGCCTGGGGAGGGCTGATGGGGGGAGCCGGGGCTGTTGTCTCCTGGTCGCGACCCAGAGGGTTCCTGCAAGTCTGGGCTCCGGCTTGATCCGGGGAGAAGGTGGCCTGACCCTGCTGCCCACAGAAATTCAGTACGTTATGTTGGGATTTTTTTTTTTAAACCAAAGGGAGGATTCCTAGATTGGACCAGAAAAACTGTTTTTTATGGTTTTATGTCCAATTGGCAAGTTGTTATGGGAAAGAACCTTCCTGTTAACGTGATGTTGCTCTGTAGACAGTCGGGAAATGGGATAGAAGGTCCGCGAGGCCGTGCGCTTCTGCAGCTCCCCTGCAGCCTTGGGGATTCACCTCCGCCCACGACTCAGGCCTGCCCCTCCTTCCAGCCGGTTCCCCTCCACCCAGACCTGAGCCACCTCCTGACTCAGCACCACCCCTGCGCCCCGGCCCCCATGCCAGCAGGGCGCAGAGCTGAGGCCGCAGGTCCAGATCGGGAGTGCGGGGGGCACACAGCTCCCAGGATGCCCGTTTCCCGGCTCTGGGACCCAAGTACCCGTGCATGAAGGTGCGTTTCTCCCTCTGACCCTTTGGATGCCCCACGACCCATTGAGCAGGTGCTTATAGTGGGCCCACAGTGAGACTTTCACCCTCTGGGCTTGGTGCCTGATGCTGCAGATGGCACACAAGACGGCCCACTGGACACGGAGGGGCCCGGCCTGGGCCTCCACCCTGGGCCCCAGGTAACAGGTGCGGTACAGTGGCCGGTCCTGTGCGAAGGCCGACTGGCCACGTGAGTGCAGGTGTGGGCTCTCACTCATCTTCCCGCCCCTTCCTCTTGGCCTCTGGGAGCCCTGCCTCCCAGACCCAGACACCAAGAACCTAGATCCTCCTTCCCGGGGCCGCTTCCCAGGACCTGCTCCAGCGAACCGGCTGAAAGCCTCGACTGCTGGAGGCCGCTCCTGCCGCCCCTCACAGAGCCCGGCTCCTCTCAGGCCGAGCCGCTCGCCTGCTCGCCTCTCCCTCACCGTTGCTCCCCGCCGTTGGGCCCTCCAGGATGGAAACCCAGCGGCTGGCCTCGCGCCTGACCCTTCCTCTCCTGCCCGACCCTTCCTCTCCTGCCCCATTTTGAGGAACATTGAACTCTCACACTTGAAGCGTGAATTAGGATCAGCAAAAGGTGATATTTTTACTTTAACTGTGAGGTTAATGTGGAACTATGGTTCTGGTTAATTCACGCTTATTTGGTGAAGATCCCAATAGGCAGACGTTGAGAAGTGGGTCTAGTACAGATTCGTTAGCAAGATGAATTACCGGAGAATTTAGGAAACAGAAGATCCTTGTGTGAAAGGATTGCTAAGGTGATTGCCATTAAAATATAATCTATATTAGGAATTAACGACATAATATGTAATTTGGAGCAACTAGTTAATTTGGTGGGATCATTTTCTCAGAATTTCTGGAAAAATAATGCTTTAAATCTTTTTAAACGATCAAAACACTTTAAAATATTTGAGAAACACCCAGCTGTGTGGAGACTGCTGTGAGAAATTAGGCTCGCCGGTCTCCGTCTCCCGTCACTCCTGTGCACGCGCGCCCTGGTCCTCCCGGAGTCTGGGGGCGTCGGTAGGAGCGCAATCCCGCCGCGGCTGTCACTGTCCAACGCGGGGGGTATCGGGTCAGCCCTGCAAGGTCAGACATCCTTTTCACTGTGGTTACCATCCCCCCTTGCAGTCGGACAGAGACGTCCTCATAGAATTCCTGCCGCCTTTATTCTGTAACTTCACAGGCTTCTCTGAACTTTGTTAGAACATCGAGGGGTAGGATTTCTGCCAGACCAGATGCCCAGAGAGTCTTTCTTTCGGCCAGTGAGGGCTGCGAAGGGTCGGCCGTCGTTTCCCGGAAGGGGCCTCGACCCAGGACACTCGCCTGCGGCTTCGTCCAGGCCAGCCGCTGGCCGCAGGGAGGGCTGTGGGACGGCCCTTGCCTGTCCACACCCGCGTCCACGTTCCACGCTTCTGCACGCGCCAGCCTGGCGGGCAGACGGGACCCCCGGGGGCATCGCTTGCCCTGTCGATCACGACGCCCGCTTGTTTACGCCCATCTCCCATCTCCGTGGCGGGTCAGCAGCGCTTCAAATTAGGACCAGATACAGGACGCGTTTCTGCACAGGGCGGGACGACTGACGATTTAGATCAGCTTTGTTGTCCCTTTTCAGTTTGGAAACGGCTCCTAAGATCATAAACTGCGTTCTAAGCCTTTGTTTTTGGTTACCGAGCGCCGCGCCGGCCAGCAGAGCGCTTGGTCCGTGTCTCACTCACAACTTATAAACAAATCCAGCCACGAGAAATGTGCTCTTGAACACATGGAAACCAGATATCCGAGGGGCTCCCGGGACCCTGGGCCGGGAGGGCTTGCGGTGGTTTGTGTGAATGTCCAATCTGTGACAGTTACAGCCGGGACGCTGTCAAACTGGGCGTGGCAAGTCCCCGCGATTCTCCGCCGGCACGCATGTTTCGTGGATGGCGGAAAATTACTGTCTTGCTCTAGTGCTGATCTCCCTTCATTAGTCGCGGAGGTATGTAGTCCAGCCTCCACATCCGCCCCTTCTTCCTGACGGAAGCCACACGGCATCTGCAGATGGGCCAGCTGGTTTTTTTCTTTTTTTAAATGTTTTATTTCTTTTCAGTGTAACAGTATTCATTGTTTGTTCACCACACCCAGTGCTCCATGCAATCCGTGCCCTCCCTAGTACCCACCACCGGGTTCCCCCAACCTCCCACCCCCCACCCCTTCGAAACCCTCAGGTTGTTTTTCAGAGTCCGTAGTCTCTCATGGTTCTCCTCCCCTTCCAATTTCCCTCAACTCCCTTCTCCTCTCCATCTACCCTTGTCCTCCATATTGTTTGTTATGCTGGTTTTTAAGCTTGTCCGATGAGTGTCAATCGCAATTGAAAAAAACAACGATTAGAACTTATTAATTTGTGCTCAAAACTCTTGGACAGAGTGATAATTTGAGAAGTTAATCACGGCTCCTCAAATTCCAGTGGTACGCTCCTCGTCCACACTTCTGTTCTCGGTGGGCCGTTGTTTTGCAGTCACGTTGCTTCTGCTCATCTCTCGGTGTCTAGTTGCATCGGGCATCCCGTTTCTGGGACAGTCTGACCCTCTAAGGTTGGACCAACATCCAGACAACAAAGGCGGCTGCCCACTACTGACTTAATGAGACCTCAACTACTCACGAACACAAGTATCCCTCTCTTTAGCCTGCCAAGTCATCCAGTTTCACTGCTATAGGTAAAGTTATTACTCCGGAAGACCCTATCTAAAAACATAACTACTAATTAGGAGGAGTGATAAGTTAACCCACTGGTATCTATGATTATATTAGCTTGAAACAGTCTTGAAATGAGATGTTGTAGGTGGTTTAGCTACAGCTTTGTGATGATTGTGGTAGAATATCAAAGTTTCTGTCCATTGTCTTCCTGAGATTAAAAGATACAATGTATCATTTAGAAATTGTAGAATCCACTGTAGTAGAAGGGAAGGGAGAGACCCAAAATAACCATGCATGGAGTAAATTAACGGTTTGCTTTTCTGGGGATAAGCAGTTCAAGGCTGTTGGGGGGGGGGTCTATCATATCCCAGGCTCTTTTTATCTTTCTCTTCTGCCATCCTTAACACATGCTTACTCTCCATCTTCAAAGCTGCCTCCTATTACAAGATGGCTGCTGATTTCTAGCCATCACTTTTACATCCCAGTTCAGAAGAGAAAGATTTAGAAAAAAGCAAAAGAGGAATGAACCCCAATTGGGTAAATTCTTTTTCTGGAAATTCTATCAATGACTGAGAAAGACATCTTATTGGAAATTCCTACCTATGAGCAAGAGAGGCTGGAAATAAAATATTAAGTTGGGCATCTTGCCATATAGAAAAAACCAGGAAAGAAAGAGGAAATGGGTAAATGGGTATTAGCTGAGCAACCAGCATTTTCTGCCACAACAGGTGAATACACATGAGCCAAATGAGTTTGTTTCTTCTGAGTGGGGGGGGAGCACAGTTGGAGAGCAGAGGATGGCCTGGTTCTATTCAAGTTGAAATTATGTGGACCAGCCCCCAGGCTCCTCCTTGAACTGTGGAGGGAAGGCCTCATCTTCAGCTGAAACGTCAGAGCACGTCCTTTCGGTCCACGGGCGAGGAGATGAGGAGAGGTACCTCTCACCCTGCTGCCCTCACTTCCAGCTGAAAACCGCATCTGGACGTCGTGAGGATTAGCTTAGTGCACATTTGAGAGTTTGGAATCAAGCAGTACCCCATGCAATCTGGGTGCTGTGTCCTTAGTACGTGCGTCGTTTCCCCTCCAATCTTGCTTCCGAACCACACCGTTCTTGAGTTCTCTCGTTTGTAACTACCGCTGTCCTTCATACATTCTCTGGGGAGGCGCACAGCTGACGGAGTAGAGAAGGAAATAGCCTGGTGCCCGAGCTGCGGGGACCGGCTGCCTTCCTTCCTCATGGGTTCTCTCCTCCTCACTCCAGATTTGATACACAAGGTGACCAGCGCTGTTACATGACCAGAAACTTGGGATTGCTTGTGGTTAGTGGAAACAGTACACTTTCATCCAACGAAGGTTGTGAGTCTCCGGCATTTTTCATTTTAAACTAAAAATGCTTAATTTTGGTTTTTTTTTTAAATGGAATCTGAATGCTCTCATCTGTCCACAGCTGGCAAGCATATCCTGTTACCACCCCCCCAGCTGTCTACACGGCAGAGCTGCCCTCACTGCCCATGTCACTGGTCTACACCACAGAGCCGTCCTCACTGCCCAGCAGCAGTGGCATCCTGATACACAGACAAGGTGTGTTGTGGACTCTGAACTAGCTCCTGCTGGTGTGAAAGCCTGTAGGACCACCCGGGATGTCCCTCCTGTTTCCTGCACAAACATGCATGCTGTGATGAAGAGCTGGCAGAAGCAGGACGTGTGTACACACGGCCACGTACGGAGCCATGCGACAGACAAATGCCAGAGCCTGGGGGAGGTGCCGGGGCTGGTGCCATCCAGCTGGGGGCTTGTGGGAACCAGCAGGGAGCAGAGACTCAGGGCACCTTGGGTCCGGTGGCCTTACCCTCCTAGGATGCCACGGGCCACGGGTTTGTGGGTGTGTCAGCATGTGGCAGTCCTGTGGGGACGTTGTTCTAACCACAAATCCATGTGGTACCAGGAGAGCATGGCACACTGGCCAAGACCACTCCAGGGGCCTGACTGAGGACCGTAGGCTCGGGGACCAGGGCCGTGATCTAGAAAACGTGGATCTGCCCTGCCCCCTCCCCCAGTTAAGCAAACTTTGGTTTTCCTTCCTTCTGTCAATATATCACGCTTTATAGCACTTTCCATGATTAAAGAGGGAGAGAGAAACATCCAGAGCAAGAACCCTCTGTGTGGTCTCATAAAATATTAATGGATTCAGAAAGGAAATGTGAAATCAAAAAGCTCGGCGTGCTCGGGCTGGCTGGGCCGCTGTTTGCTGTGGGGTCCGATTTCAGCGCAGGCCGGCCACGTGGGCTCAGAGGCGGAGGGGGCCCGCGCACGGCCGCTGCCCAGCTGGACCGGCTGTGTGGCCGTGGAGGGTCAGCAGGGAGGGTCGCGGGAAGTCACTGCTAATTTGGAAAATGCTCCCATGTCTGTTGTCCCTTTGGATTTCTGACGGGGGCACAGTGGAGGCTGGGTGGGCACATCCCCCTCTCCCCCACCCCTCATCCTAGGATGAAGTGGGGTGTTGTGGGGTCACATGACCTCACAGCTCACAGTTGGCCGGGGCTCCGGCGGGCTTACTGCTGGCTCGCCCGATGTGGGCTCCCTCGGGGGCAGCCCCTGCACTTGTCCTCTGGGCTCCGAGCAGTTGTCCCATGTTTTTTGTGTGATGCGAGGACGTGAGGGTGTGACGGCTTGCAGGTGAGCAGGGACACGCCATTCCGTGCTGACCCCAAGGACCCCTCCTTCCAAATGTCCTCGCGGCTGTCGTCTGCTGGGACGCACGGGGGACACACTGCCCTCCCTGCGAACATGGCCCTCCTCCCGCGCAGGGCCCCGACGGCGGGCTCTGTACCCCTCCTCCCGCAGGAGGCCGCGTTTTAAGACAGAATCTCTGAGAGTCACGCGGCACAAAACCACGTTCCAAAGGACCCCGAAGTGACTTGTTTTAAGTTTCTGAAAGAGCGGTGCCTCCCTTCGGGCGGTTGGGAAGATCTGAGAGAACCGAGAGGGAGGGTTCGCCTCCCCCGCGACAGCCCGTGAGTGCGGATTTGGACGGCGTTTGGGGGTAAGGGAGGCCGACATTTTAAGTGAAACGTTTGTGGGCAAAGTGGCCATTGGACGTGGTTATTGGACAATCTGCGAGAGTAAATTGCAGATTCGAGGTCTTTCTTCTACTTCGGGGCACAGCCAGGCCCCGTCGGCCGTGCGGCGGCGACGGCCTTTCCACACACATTTGTAAGGAGGCGCTGACAGGAGATTGTGGGCTTAACTACTCCATCAATCAATGCCCGGCCACCGCGCCGCCCGCGGTCGGTGGGAAATTCGAGCCATCCGTCTTACCCCTCACCCTGCTGGCCACGGGCTGCAGGTGCTTCCAGCTGCCCCGCGTTTGCGGGCCGCCATCCGGCCGGGCCTGCAGAGGGGGCCGGGCAGACGGGTCCCCTTGGGCGCCCTGCAGGGCGGGGCCGCCGTGGCGGGCAGCGCCCGGGACCCCAGCTCCCGAGGGCCGCGCTGCTTTCCCGGCTGGAAGAGGCGCCTCGTGGAGAGGATGCGCTCGAGGCCCCGGTGGAACCGCGTGCGGGAGAGCAAATCCGTGCTGGTGCCGAGATTGTCCTCCCATTTGTGGACGAAGGCCCGTCCGTCTGCTTCCTCATTCTCGCACCAGCGTCTGCTTTGGAGCTCCTTGGGGGCTCCTTTCCGACAAGAGCAGCGACGGGGCAGCGTGTGGGGCCTGTGGAGGAGGCGCCTTTGCCGGGGGCGCCCTGATCCTGGGGCGGCCCCCCTCCATGGGGTGGTTGCAGGCCGGGGCAGGCTGGGGAGCCTCTGGCTGCTGCTCCAGGCCACTGCCCGCCTGGGGGCATCTCAGGCGCGAGTCTCTGAGCATGGGCCATGAGCTGAGAAAGAAATAATTCACGATTTCAAGAAATAACTTCTGACATCAAAGGCGCCTTCCTCTTCTACAGATCGCTTCTCCCGGCAGATGTTCCAAGTTCTCAAACGCAGTGCGAGACTTCCCGCCGCCATCACCGTGGGCCGCCTTCCTGGTTCCTGGACTTGCGACGGCTCAGGGCCGGCCCTCCCTGCGTGCAGGGCTCCGCGGGCCATTTCTGTAGGATTTCGGCAGGACGTCCTACCTGTCTGGGCATCAGGACAGCAGAGGGCCTGAGGGAAGGAGCACGCCAGCGTGCCGTCTGTCCCCACGCTGGGCCACGCTGGACTCTGCCCGGGTGTGGATGGGCTGGCGTGGTCCCTGGAAGCACCCTGGGGAGAGCGAGGGCCTGGCCTGCGCAGGAGGGGAGTCCGCTCCTTCACCCGAAGGCTGAGAAACTGTACAGTGGGACTGAGCCGTCATTTCTGTCTTTGGGAGAATAGCGGGGCTTAAAAAATAATTAAAACCTAATTACTTCCTTTACTGGTGTCTGTGGTGTGTGAGGGCACCGTGGACGTGGATGGCACGTGATTCCCCCACGCGGCAGTGGGGTCTGTGTGGGCAGACAGGGCCGCGGCTGCCGTGTCCGCTTCTCGGGCCCCATGGGGGACCGTCTTCACCCCGGAGAACGGGCCGGGTCCTTCCGACTGAAACAAAGGCCCTTCCGGGACGTGGTTGCATTGAAGTTCCGGGGTTTTCAACGACGGAGCTGAGTAACGGCACACCAGGAAGGACTCGTGGGAGCCGACTGAGCACAACAGCCTGGCACTGGCTTTGGCAGTTGGATCAACAGCACACACCAGCCCCTTCCCCTCGGCGTGGGCTGCCGAGCGGGGGAGCCGGCGTCACACCTGAGGACTGAGGAGTCCTGTCACGGGGTGAGACAGCGCTGCTTTGTCCGATCGGCGTTTCCTGGGTAGCCCCTAACGTGAGGTCCCGTGGACAGTGGGGAGCCGTTGCCACAAGGACCGTGGTGTAGACAGAGAGCTTTGTGCCGTGTGGGGGAGGGAGGGAGTCTGGCTGAGACGCAGGGGAGGCTGACCAGAGGCGAACCCCGGCCCAGCCTCCGGAAGGAGCCGGTGGTCCAGGTGAAGGAAGGGCAGCCTCGGGTCAGCAGGGGGTGGGGAGTCTGGGGCTCAGATGCGGGAGGCCGGGAAGACGGCCTGCAGGTCACCAGGAGACACTGGAGGTTTCCCAGGAAGCCAGTGGCCGAGCCCCGTGGTCTGGGGCAGGTGCGGTGACCATCAGCCAGCCAAGGTTGGGGGTGGCGAGGAGCGTGTGTCCAGGGGAGGGCAGTGTGTGGGGGGCATGTGGGAGGCTGGGCAGAGCAGGGGAAGGACGTCTTCCATAGCTGCCAGCGGTTCCTGCCGACAGCCACGTCTCAGCACTGGGTGCCCGTCGATTAGGTTCCCACAACAGCCCTGTCAGTGCCACCATTGGCAGGTGAGCAAAAGCCCGATGGACAGGTGCATGGCCAGCCCACGCCTGCCTTGGCATTCCCTCCCGTCCAGCTGGCCGTGCCCACCCTCCAGATGGCACCCGAGGAGCCGGCCGAGCTCACACCACCGTCCGGAGAAGGGCGAGGGAGCTCTGGCACGCGGTCTGAACCATGAAACCCCGCGAGGGTGGGATAGAGTTCAAACCAAATTAAGGTGCTTCACGCAGACAAACAGGACGTTTTATGAAATTTGGTCACCCCAATGATAAAAGGAAGAAGCAAGCGGGGATTCTGGCCTCAAGACCTTTGGTGCCACTGAGCTGTGACACTGTTCCCAGCCGGCCTGCGGCGTGGCTGTGATGCCCACGTGCTCATGCACACTCAGCTTTGGTGTGACCCGGGGCCAGAGGGCCTGGGACTCCTGATGGTCTCGCTGTCACCCTTGCCACTCTTGCTGCGAAGGCACGTTGCTGAGTCTGTGTGTGGGAGTCAGGGAGGTGTTCAGTGGAAATGGCCACGGATGCCCACGTCCCACAAGCGCTGTGCGTTGGCTTGGCTTTGTACGCCTCGCGAGCACTTGCGCTTCCCTGCAGGTGACCCCCGGTCACTCAGCCATTCTGCACACATGTGAGCAGTCACCGCGGCATTCTCGGGGACCGCCCGTCCGTCCTGCTCTCCGATGGGCAGGGTGCTCCGTGCGTTTTCACTGGGTGTTTAGAGAGAACTTGCATGGGATCCCAGAATGTGATGACGCAGAAACATCAATGAAAAATATTTTTTATTTTACAAACATTTATTTACAAGCATTCACTTTTAGCAGCTTTGTATGAAAGGACTAATGCTCATTTTTATATAACAATAAAACTTGTAAAACGCTCATCCTCTGTCTTGCAATCTGATAAGACCAGCGTCTCCCCCTTCAGGGCTGGGGAAGGGACACGGCAAACATCCTGGGGTGAATTTGTGACGGCAAGGTCACGAATTGTGGGAACTTCCTTCCTGAGTCGGTCAGACAATATAATCGTAATTTCACGTTGACAAGGTTTACTCAAGGGTGCACCCGTTTAAATGGTTCTGGGTAGTAAGGGCATTGGAGGTTGGTTCTGGGGAGGGAGCTCGGAAGGTGCAGGTGGCAGAGCCACTCTTCCATCTTCTGGAGAAGAAACACACAGAGGAACTTTCCACGGAGGGCGGCTGAGGTCTGGACACACACAGCACCTTCCATGGTGCTCTGGGCAAACCCTGGACTTCTCCGGCTTCACTGCCATGCCCTGGGGGTCACCCCAGTGCTCCAGAGAACAGAGCAGTGGCCGGATGCTCACACGCATTGGCCACTAAATGAGGTAATTCTCTGATCACGATTGAAAATGTTGAATTTGCACTGCCACAAACTGTCTCATTTTAACAGAGCAACTGAGTTTTTTAGTCGAGTGAATTTCAATAAAATAATGAGCTCATTTGTGAAAGAGTCATTGGGCTGCGTGGACCTCAGTTGCCTGAACTATAAGCTCTAAAGTTTTTTTTAAGCCAAAAACTTCTACTCTATTCCATTCCATTCTGTTCTATTTTATCTCTGTTGTTCATGGCAGAGTGCTGAACAAAAATACTTAAAAGAAAGACTTTACTTATTCATTTGAGAAGGAAAGATGCACAAAGAAAGAACATGAATCGGGGGGCAGAGGGAGAGGGAGAAGCAGACCCCCCGCCAAGCCGCGAGCAGATGTGGGACTCGATCCGGGACCCGGAGAGCATGACCTGAGCGGAAGGCAGACGCTTAACCGTCTGAGCCCCCCAGACGCCCCAACGAATGTACTTGCTCACACGAAAGTCTGACTTACTGACGTTGCCATAGCATATATAAAGTAACATATTTAATGCTCTAGTATTATGCCAAAAATTATTGAAAAGTTTCACTTGGAGTGGCTGATCCAGTCCCTATCAGTCTTAGAAAGAAATCTCCAAGCTGTGCTCCGATGTTCGCTAGGTAACGACCGGTAAGTAACACGCAGTGAGTTCAGAGTGGTCAGCCTACCTCTGCGCGTGTGTGGCCACACTGATGTTTAGGGCACACATGACGTTTCCAAGCAGGGTCATTTCCCCGGCGTTGATTTTAGCACGGTTCCCCACTCGTGACGGTTTACAATATGATGATGATGTATAAGAGGCACTTGGTTCAAAGTGCTGCAAACTGTTTACATGCACCACTTGGTTTGACCTCATGGTCCTTGGGGCAGCGGGGGCACCGGGCATGTCCATGCCACAGGAAGGAGATGGACGCTCGCAGTGCCCATGCACTCAGCAGGGACGGACCTGGACCAGGGACCCCGGGCTCCTCCTTACATGTGCAGGGATCCCTGCAGACCACAAACACCTCCACTTCCCAATGCCTCTGATTTACTAGAAGGTGCCAGATGTAGATCCTGTGTATTCTGGGCCGTGACCTGTGCTGGTGGCGCCAATCTGAATCCAGCCCCCCAGCGCCCACGGCCTTCTTGACGGCGCTTGGTCTTCCAGGCTCTGCCGCTTCATTTTCCTCCCAGTTATTATGGCGTCTGGCGTGTTGTGGTCACGAAGAGCAAAAATGCCCCTTCTCGAACGACTGAACACAAAGTCTTGGACCTCCTGGGAAAAGCACCTGCGAATACGCTTGAACCTCTCTGAAGGCAAAGCATTGTCTGTGAGTACGAGATGGCAGCATCATCCATACCAGTGTCGGCGAATCCTTTATGGCTCAGATTGGCACGGCGCTAACCCGTCCTGACAGGGAGGCCCCATCGGTTGAGCACACGTGGACGATTTATTGGCCTGACAGGGTTCTCCCAGGTCACGGGGGGTTGTGGTCGTTCCTTCTCACATAAACACGGACAGGGCAGAACCCACGCTCCAGAAGACACATGATTAAAAAAATGTCACTTCAACGGCCGAGACGGTGTCAAGGCTACTGTCTCCATGCTCACGAGTGTCTTACTCCCTTGTCCAGAGCTGTGCAATTTTGATTTTTATGTGATAGTTTCAGGAAAGCCCAGGCTCAGTCTGCAGAGGCCGGCTTCCTACAGCCGGGAGCGCGAGCAGACGTGAGCCCTGAGCCCCTCCGCAGGACCCCAGGGACCTCACTGCACACAGACGTGCATCCCGAGGGCGGGCGCAGTCCTCTGTGTGGCGACGAGGTGCCCAGGCTGCCTCCGTGTGATGGCCATGCTGCTTCTTCGTCCTCTGCTGGCCCCGCCCCCGTGCCCACGGCCTCGGCCCCAAGCCCAAGGCCCACCTGCTCACCGCAGTGTCTGACCAGCCGGCAGCCCTGCCCCCAGCCCGCCTTCGTGGCCTGCAT
The DNA here is from genome assembly GCA_020311275.1 of Eira barbara. NCBI lineage: Eukaryota > Metazoa > Chordata > Mammalia > Carnivora > Mustelidae > Eira > Eira barbara. The sequence continues at coordinate 1,163,297 of JAHRIG010000025.1, forward strand.
CTGAGTGTGCTTCTGATCTGGATGAAAATCCAGCAGCGGTGACGTGCCGCGTCCCCCCCACGAGGCCCTCCTTCCCCACCGGCCCCCGCCCTCTGAGCCTCTCCACACACTGACTTACTACAGTCCTTGGATGAAGGGTCGTGCACGCTGCCGACTCCAGCTGCCTTCCCGCCCTCGCCGTCGGGCACGCCCAGCGCTGACTTTCAGAAGCCGCTGCCTCATTTCTCCTCCCGTCCGCAGCCCGCCGTGGATCTTCCAATTCTGCATCTCGGTCACCCGCGGGGAAGACCACGCTGTGCGATCTGGAGCCCAGCACCCAGGGCGGTGTCTGTCGCTCTGGCCCTGGCATCTCCTGGCTGTGGCTTGAGACCACGTGGGCATGGAGGGAGCTATGCTGTCATCCCCACGGACACGCCCCGGTTCTCTCCGCCACTCCGTTTCCTCACGTCGGCCCGTCTGTCCATTCTGGACCGCAGGCTGCGGTGATGCTGGCTTTCCCTGAAACACGCTTTGGAGCATCATCGTCCTGCTGGGCGCCCCCGGCGCTCCCACGGCTGCGGCTGGGGTGGGTCCAGGTTCCGAGCCTGTGCTACGGAGGCCACGCCTCCCTGTGCCCCAAGCCAGCTGGACCACCTCGTGGCAGTCACGGGGAACGCATCCCAGGGTCAAAAATAAGGGGGTGGGGCTTCCTGGAGGAAGCCCGTCTACATGCGGTTTACGTATCCCTGCCGGCCGGCTGCCGGCGTCTTGAGGCTCTTGTCAGTGAGCTTCCAGAAGAGCGCCGAGGCTCCCAGGGTTCACGGTGGGGCTGGCCTCCCTGCGGACGGGCCCCCTGGTGGAGCCCGCCAGGGGAAGGACACAGACTGCCTTCCTGACGGCCCCAGCCCCACGAATGAGCAATCCCTGAGGGATGGCTTGGGCCCCTGGGTGAGGCCGGAGCCACCGTCCGCGGTGTGCATCTCCCTGCCCCGCGTCAGGGCATCGGCCATCACGTCTGTGCCCATGTTAGCCTTCGTGGGAGTAGTTACGCCACGGAAACAGGCAAACACGACAAATCAGGTTGTGTGAGTGTGTGTGTGTTTCTGGAGGCCTCGCTTTTTAAAAATTTTTTATTTAAATTCAATTAATTAACATATAATGTAACACCGGTTTCAGAGCTACAGTTCAGGGATTCATCAGGTGCCCGTAACACCCAGTGCTCATCCCATCCTGTGTCCGCCCCGAGGCCCGTCCCCCAGCCACCCCATCCCCTACGCCCCTCCCCTCCAGCAGCCCTCGGTTGGTTCCCCAGAGTCAAGGGTCTTTTATGGTTTGTCTCCCTCTCAGTTTTCATCTTACTTTATTTTTCCTTCCCTTCGCCTATGATCCTCTGTTTTGTTTCTTACATTCCACATGTGAGTGAGATCTTATGATGATCTTTCTCTGACTGACGCATTCGCTTGGCATAGCAGCCTCTAGTTCCGCCCACGTCACCCCGAGTGGTAAGATTTCATTTTTGATGGCTGCATAGTATTCCCGTGTGTGTGTGTGTGTGTGTGTGTGTGTGTGTGTGTGTGTGCACGCCAGATCTTCTTTATCCATTCGTCTGTTGATGGACATCTGGGCTCTTTCCACAGTTTGGCTATTGTGGACATTGCTGCTATAAACATTCGGGTGCACGTGCCCCTTCGGACCCCTGCATCTGTATCGTTGGGGTAAATACCCAGTAGTGCGAGTGCTGGGTTGTAGGGAAGCTCTAGTTTCAACTTTGTGAGCATCCTCCATGCTCTTTTTCTGGAGGACTTGGGTCCAAAGGGTCTGGCTTGGAGTGGCCGGGCCCTTAACAAGGCATCAGTCAGCAAGCACAACTCTGAGCTCTGGGTGAGGGGACCCGACTGGCGCAGGCCCCCAGGGGCTCTCCCTTGGCCTTGCCGCCGCAGGCTACACACGTCCAGTGCTGCAGGCCGCGGTTTTCCTTGGAATATCGTTTCTCAAAAAGTCCTTTCCCACAGAAATTGCCGCAGAGCTGGGCGGTCAGGATGGGGCACAGTCTGCCGCTTGTCAAACCACAGAATCTACCTGAGCCAGGTTCAGCTCACGTCCGAGGTGAAGACACCAGGCTTCGGGCGCGGGAAGGCTCAGCGACCGCGTCGGCTCCAACTCGCGTCTCCGTGGGCGCCGCGGGGGCCAGGCCGACCATCCACGGGAGCCGAGGACCCCGTTTCCCCTTCTGTGCTCACTGACTGCTTGGTCTGCAGACTTCCTGGAATGTTCCCTTCTTTTCACAACATTATCCTATGTCATATTTCAGGAAAACAATGTGACAAGCAAGTTGACATTTGAAAAAAGATGAGCACTTTTTGACATTGTTTGGGCTCATGACGGCTTTGTTTTCACCAGTACTTAGCAGCCAACAGTGTGGCTGCGAATTTTAACAGTTAAATTTACAGTTTTCAACAGTTTAGATGACGCTCAGCTACATCAACGTGACAAGTCTACTGTAAAGTAACTGAACGCTGCGTTTATGTTAAAAAATGCTCCGTCACTGCTAAATTGACTCGTTTCAACTGTTACTTATTGTCAAAAAATTTGCTTTTTAAATTCCAGAGTGAGAACATAGCAGCTTCTGTAACTTTGAAATTAGTCACTCAAACTATTTGGAATACAGGAAACATTGTATTTTAAACGGCTCCTATTAAAAAGTGGGGAACTCATGTACTACACTTACGCGGAAACCACCAAAGTGTCCGGTGGGGGGAGTGAAGCTTTGCTAGGCGTGGTCACGCTCCTGGACGCGGGGCTGTGACGCGCGCTCCCGGGGAACGTCCTCCTCCATTGCAGACTATTCCGTGAAAGCGCAGTCTTTGTTTTTCTTGTGGCTAAGTAGATTCATCTTCAGAGGGGAAGATTAATTGTAAAAATTAACATTATTGATCACGAAAGTCAAAATTGAACACCACCGTATCATTGGGAAAACAGTCCCACTCGATTGCCGATGATCACATACTACTTGTTCATGCAGGAAGTAATTTGGAAACTTTTTAAAAAGGTATACTTGAAGCGTGTTCCCCAGAACTCAGGATCATACCACCTTTGGTTATATAACCTGTCATGTGTTTCTGACACTTGTGTCGTATATGCACCCTTCTCAAGAACGCGTGGCGGCGGGGGCACCACCATCTCGGGCCCCCTACCCTCTCTCAGGGTCTGGGCTGGGCTCGGACGCACACGCAGGAAGGGGTGGGCAGACGCGGGCGTGCAGAGTCTGGCGCGTGGGCGAGCATGTTCCTCCCCATCGTTCCCAGCAGAGGGAAGGACGGATCAACCAGGACCCAGACAGGACAGTGGAAAACAGCGACAGACGTTTCAAATCTTTCTCTAAGAGGAGGTGGATTTTTTAGGAGAAGCCCGTGTTTCGTTGCTGCTGCTTGTGGAAGGAGAGTGAAGACAGTGTCCGAGTGAGCGACAGCCTCAGCGAGTCTGTGGTCGTGTGAGTTGGGGTGTGCGCCGCTCGCGCTGGGCGTAACCGTTTCTGAGCAGGACGTGGGGTTCAGAGCACATGTTCTGAGGATGTGTCCCCGTTGGGTCCAGGTTCACCCCATAAGCAAACCAGCCGCCAGCCACCGTGTGCCTTGCCTTGTGGACCCGCGCTGCATAGATGCAGGTACTGGGTGTTCTTGTGTGACGGCCGCTTTCCAGCAGCCTGCTTCAGGGATTCCGCTCAGAGAGCCCTCACGCCTTCCCGCAGAGCCGCCGAGACCCTCCCGGGCGATGCCCTGCGAGGGTCACTGGGTCTGCGGTTCCCAATGGCCAAGCTCTCTCCTGGGACAGAGGCGCGGCCTGGGCCCTCCCCGCCGTGAGCTCTGCACAGAGCATTGGCTCAGCCTCGGCCCTGGGGATGGGGCTTGACGTGATTTTGCTGATGCAGCTCTGAGCAGACCGCTAGGTGTTGTTGGCGCCTATTCCTTGTAACCTCATGAGAGCAGTGACAGGACTGGACCCACGTCGTCCCCATTCTTCTTTATGTCCCCAAACATGAACAGGATAACCTCTACCAGGCTACTGGGAATCAAAGCAAACTCTCTCCCTTTTGGTTCATTTATCAGTCTGTTTCAGAAAAAAAACAAAACCAAAACATGCCCACGTTTCCCCAACACAGTCCCTCCCTTTCACCTGTGTCGCTGGACCCCCTGCCATTTGCACGTCTCTTTCTGGCTACAGCGTTCGGTTACCGGCGCCGTGCTTAGCTCTGCAAAATCTACACATAAACTCAAACTCAATTTGTGGATCTGTACTTGAAAAAGATCGGATCATTACAAACTTTTAAATGGAAGCGAAAACAAAGCAACTCGCTAAATATTTCAATTTGCTCACCTGCTCAAATTACCCACCACAATGGGGTTGCCATTCGGGCTGTTCTTCCTCTAGTTTTCGTGTCATTGTTTCGATTTAACAATAGATGCAAGTTAATAAAATCCAATTAAAGACAAGGGGAAGCAGCTTGTGATGGTTCAGATAGAATACCTGCTCACGAGTAATTAGCATAAGGGATATAAATGTTCAGGAAAGAATTTCAAGATGCACCTGCAGCCCCGATGTGACTGTGGGAACCCACAGCCACTCCTAGCCGAGCTGCGGGCCGCTGTCTGATCGCAGCCCCAGACGGTGCTTTTACACGCGTGCACGGGGAGGCTCGCGCAAGACATTACTCTGTATTTGCATTTCGGCTCACGGTCCTTGCGACGACGGTTCAGAAAACCGCGTCACTAGCTAGTTGTTTGAGCGAAGGCTGACTCCCTGCTACATCCTTCTTCCGACTCGGTCGACGTCCTCCATTGAACACCTGGTTGGTGACCAGCCAAGGAGTCCAACAGTTGAACCAGTTGTAGGGTGTAGACACAGCCCAAGCTTCCCCTGGAAGAATGAGCCTTCGGAATCCGGATAATGTCAAACAGACCCGTACGCACGGCTCCTTTGAGGAAATGCTTCCCCCAAACACTTACAGAACTAATTGACCAATTAAAAAATATTCAGGAAGAGTGAGTGCTTGATCTGAAACTTTCTGACAAGGCTGCTTTGCGCTCTTTTGTTTAATAGGCTTCCAAACATATGTTCCACACACATGGGCGAAGCCATCGGGGTCCCCTTAAATGTTCTTCCTGCAGATGTCGGTTTGCATTCACGCTTCGGCGGAGGAGAGGACGACGTCTGCAGCACGCACGTCCCCCTCGCAGCGAGTCCTGCAGAGTTACGGGACCAGAAGAGCCAGTATTGGCAAACACGTGGTTTTTCGAAATGCTCCATAATGCTCAAACTCCCTGCCCCGGAGGCCGCCCCGGGCAGGGGCTTGTCTGTGAACACGGCCTCCGGGGCTTCGCTCTCACCGCCCGAGGCAGGTGGAACAGGCGTCCTCCACAGGAGGGTCATCTTCTTGCCAGACAGTTTCCATCCTCTCAAAGTCGTCAGACACCAGCTGGGCTCTTCCACCCGAGCCCGGGGTCTGGGGCCTGGAGCCCGGCACCCTTTGACGACGGTGCCTCCCCCAGGCCTGGGGCAGGAGCGGCCCTGGATGGCTCCGGAAGGCCCCTTGCTTTCTCGCCCTGCGGTCGTGGCCCGGAGTGCACATCCTGGCTGACGGCGGTGGGATGTTCGGGCACACACCTGACGTGAATGCCGGTCCTGCCAGCTTCGTGCACGAAAGGAGAGGCGTAGGAACACACTGCACCGGTTTCCGATGCTCCCAGCTAACGGCTCTGCCCCGAATGCCAGTGCCAGCGTGGGTCAGATGTAAAACCAGAAATGCTGATCTCATTCCTCTGCACAAAAGTTTGGTCACCCAGACACTGTCCTGGCCAAGGAGACTGGTGTCCCTCGAGCTTCCACTTCTCAGTGAGCGAACCGGGACCCCTTGTGTCCGCAGCACAGCCGCCTTGGTGTGGGGTATGGACAGAGCTCAGCTCATGGTGCAGCTGCTGGGGACACAGCTCTGGGCCGCGGGCCTGTTTTCCAGGGAGCAGGCAGGCTTTGGGGTGTGGCAGGGTCCCCCCACTGCTCCAGCCGCCGCCGGGCCAGGTGTAGGGCGCATCCCACTCTTGCATCTGGTGCGTGTCTCCCACAGGGTGACCATGAGGCACCTGTGCTTGCCTTAGCCGGCGCCGTGACCGTGACCAGTCAGTGACCGTGACCTTGGCCGCTGGCTGCTCCTCACCCTCAGGCACGACGGCTGGGCAGCCCGAGATGGACGACCCACGGTCACTTCATCTCTAGCCCTGGGGACAGCCGCACGTCTGGGGTGGTGTAAGAACACAGGAATCAGAAAGCAGCACTGTCGAGACTGGGCCTCTATGTCTCCCGGCGTCAAAGCTAGAGCCGGTGGCACCTGTCGCGGCACACAGGCACCACGTGGGACACCCGCCTCCCTGGGGAGTTTACTCAGGCACTTCTCCTTGGAGACTCAGCCTGAAGGTTCTCCCGGCCTGCAGCTTCTTCCTCAGCTAACTGCCGTGGTTTCCTAGGGCCGCCTGGGTCTCGGTGGGCCCCTGACCATACTCTTGGGTACACGGACCTCACGCAGCGACTCTTCTGCCCACGGGCTTACGGCCTCCAAGAGGTCATCTCCAGTCCTTCTGCTTGGAAATGGGTCATTTCCCTTCAGCGAGGGTGCAGCAGCCTGAGGCCTCCTCTTTCCTGGGGACTCGAGCGGGAAGGGAAGCATAGGCTCCACGTCTCTTGGCGTCTCAAACATACTGACAGGGGCTTCTGTTCCAGCGCCTACAGGGAGCCAGCCCGGAGCCGGAGGGAGGCAGGAGCAGGGTCCCAGGAAACGGAGCCTGTGAGGGTCAAGGCGCTCTGTTCTCCATGGAGCTTTTGAAATTCAGAGATTACGGAGACCGCAAAGCACACGCTCATTGCTAGGCGTCATCCCCCACGGATTCTTGGGTGCCGCTCCAGGAGAAACTGTGCAGGGACCGGGGAGGCCAGAGGAGGAAACAGCGACCGCGCTCCTGGTGGCCGGCGGCCGGGGAGTGTGCGCTGAGAGCGGGAGGACTCACATCCGAGGGAGCCGCAGAGCCGCTGGGGAAGGCAGGGGGAGCGCTGGAAGCGAGACTCGGGGCTGAGCCCATACCCCGGGAAGGCGGCGTTAGAAATGCTGCAGACAGCCCAGTCACAGACTTGGAACAATTCCAGACATCGGGTCCAATATGACCAGGAGAGGATGTGGGCTACGCGACTAGGAATGTCCTCGGGAGGGAAGAGCCTTCCCACGGCTCCACGGTCGGGAGCTGGACCAGGAACCAGAGTTTGGGGACCTCCTTTCGTATCACGTGACCTGGGCGCCTTGGGACGTGAGCAGGTGCCCCAGACGGCATCGGGAGCCTGATGACAAAAGCCCCACGGCAGCCCTGCCCATGAGGAGGAGTGTCCCTTCCTGCCCAGACACCTGCTCACCAACCGGCGTGTCAACGGCCAAGGTTGCTCCAAGGTGACTAGTCCATGTGTCTCTGTGCAACCTGGTGGATGACAGCCACTCTTCTCTCCTCTATTTCTAGTGTCTTCTACGCAGGCACGCGTTTGCATCGTGGGCTTATTGTCCTCCAAGCGAAGGGCCCGCCATGTCAGCTTTCGCTTGTTGTGTGAACACGATTCGGAGAAGCCCGCGGTACGGGCTTGTTTGTTCCAAGGGTGTGGACTGAACAGCTTGAGTCGCGGCCCCTGAAAAAGCTATGTCAGCGTCCTAATCCCCAGAGCCCGTGGGTCCGACCTTCTACGGCAAAAGTTGTGATGAAGTTAAGACTCTTATGAGGAGGCTCTTATCCTGGGTTATCTGGTGGTCCTAAATGCAGATGAGATAAATTCAGAGAAGGGGAGCCACGGAGAGAAGAGGGGAAGGCACGTGGCCTCCACCGGGGCCACCAGAAGCAATCTTGGAGACACCTTGGGTAAGGCCTCTGGCCTCCAGGCTGTGGGACAACCCGTTTCTGCTGTTCTGAGCCATCCGGCATGTGGGCCTTAGGACGGCCACACTGGAAAACTGAGGCAACCACTTCTTCAAGAAGACTATGAATTCTGTATCCATTAGGAAGTGGAGGGGAAATGCTGTGTGTGCAGTGTTGGGTTGAACGGTGAGACGGGTTTTTCTGGAGCTGTCCACAGCCCTGCAGGGTGCACACAAACACCGCCCCTGAGGGAAGCTGCAGGCTGGCCTTCCGGCCTTCTGCATGGGACCGCTGGGAGGGCTCGCTCTCCCCGTGAGTGAGGACACTGCAACGGCGTCGCCCCGCGGGGCAGCAGGTGTTCCCCAAGAGCGGCTCCAACCTTGGATGCCGGCCAGTGGTTAGGGTCTGTCCCAGTGGAGCCCATCCGGGGACCTGCTTACCTGAAAAGGAAGGAAGAGACGCTTCCCCCATGGAAGCCACAAGAATTAACTTGCTGCACTTCGGGGAGTCTCAGCTGGTCGGGCTGGTGGATGAAAATCTGTACACGAGGACACGTCAGACTCCCAGATGGGATGCCCCTGGGGACAGAGCAGACCTGCAGGTGGGGGCCTGGAGAAAGCGACCCCCATGCTGAGTGCAGTGGAGGCCCTGAGTGGCCGAGAAAGGCAGAAGAAGGGATTAAATGCTCGGAGAGCAGAAAGGCTCCAGCTCGCACGTTCTGTGGGTCCCAGAAGAGCCCCCAGATGTATGACAGCTGTCCACAGAGGCCACCACTGAAACACAAGAACGTCCTGTGAGAGGGGGACCTGCATTGCTGAAAAGTTCCGTGGAGGCTGTCCTCACGGTCCAGGGCTGGGCTGCTTGTAGGGGCGACGGCTGTGGGATGTGGGAGAGGCTGAGCGAGGGCGCTCAGGGGCAGGTTTCCACAGCCGTCTGCAGAGTCAGAAGGCAGCTGAGGGGCCTGACCTGCAGGGAAGTTGGGATAGGACAGGACGCCCCTGGAAGTGAAAGGTATCCCGGGAGGGTCCTGTCAGTGGCCACCATGAGAAGAGAGCAGGGCAAGGGACGGGCTGAGTGTGGCCTCCTGTCAAAGCCGAGATCCCTGACCTCAGCCCATCATCAGATCCAAAACCTGCTGAAGGAAGTAGGGAGGGTTCTTCCTGCTTGGGCCAGACCCTGTGATGTTGGAACTTGGTGAGAATGGACTGGTCCTTGATCCTGGAGCAAGGCCATGTCACTTGTAGTGGAAAACTGTCTGCTTCCTGAGTGTCGGCCTGGCGTGCTGGTGAGCTCTGAGGCACCAAGTGACCTTGCACCCCCCACTGGTACTATGAAGAAGGGAGCGTCTGCACAGGCCAGCTGCCGTCCATGGCAAGGTGGGGATGGAACGGAGCAGGGCCAGAGGGCTCTGTGAGCTCTGCGATCAGAGACCCACAACCTAATGTCACCCCCTGTGCCCCAACCCCAGTGTACAAGTGCTTAGTTCACAGACAGGTCACCGGATTGCTGGACAAGTGTGTGGCATGTCAGTGTCCTCCCCAAAGCCGTGCCCAACAGGGAGTTCTAAGCAACACACTGGGTGGAATGGCCCTCTGGGACTAGTCAGCTGCAGACCTTGGCCACCCCCGGGGTTACGTGATGTGGACCAGTGCGGAGGCTCTTCTTTTAATCTCCTAAAGTGCTTATCAGGAACTTCCACATGGAAGCATTAATTAATCAATTCAAGAGATATTTATTGCAAGTGCAGGGATGATTCAGTCAATATTCAGCAAGTAGGGTTGAACGTGTGAGGGAATGGGCCAGACAGTGGGATACAGGAAAGCAGCCATAGCCCACACCCACTTTTAAGGTTATTTTAAAAATCACTCTTTTTGAAAACAAAAGCTTAATTTGGACAAAGAGACAGAATTCCACAACAGTAGACAGGGAAGGTGCGTGAACGCGGCAAGCTCTCTCACTCAGCGTTTCCAACTCGGGTACTTACGACACAGCCACGTTCCACCATTGGAAGCCCAGCATCCGAGAGGGAATCAGGAACGCTGAGCTCTGCTGCCCCAGGCTGGTGCCAACACCCTGCTGGGTTGTGGCTTCCCAGGGCTTTATTTAGCTGCTGTGCTTAAAATAATAAGAAGAAAGATGGTCAAGAATGAAATCTGTTTTTCCCAAGTGGAAATTCCTGCAAACTGATCGGAATGTTTGAGGGGAAAGAAGTGAACGTTACTCTACAGGATCCTGTTCCAGAAGGTGGAGAAGAAGATGCTCTTTTATATAGCTCCTTGTTTGCAAGAGTAATTTATAACAATCACATAACACTCGGCACTGGAAAGGTTTTTGTATTAGCCCAGCAGGAGTTTGTAGGGCTTGCTTAAAACAGATTTTGTTAGCGGCAAAGGTAAGATGCTGGCTTCCCAGGGTGGACCCACTGGCGCGTCTTCTCTTGCTCCATTTTATTTTTTGGTCCTGGCTGCTTGGCTCCTGGGAATGGGCCAACTTCAGCAGATGTGGAATAATGGCAGCACCTTCTGTTTTGATTGAAATATATCCGTAGACACAAAACACGCACATTTCAGGCATACAACTGGGTGGTGCGGAGTGAGTCTGCAGTGTTTCGCCAACACCCTGCAAACGCCGGCCCACATCCGTCATGCAAAACAGACCTGGCGCCCTTCCCTGCCCCACCTTCCAGACTCTACAGCTCACCGTTCCCTCCCTGAGACCTTCGGTAAAAGCCACTTTGCTGTCCAACCTGGGATGGCTCTCATTTCTTCTCCTGCATGAGTACTCTGCTGGGGCTCTAGTGCCAGGTGGGACACCTTCCCCACGTCTCACCATAGGGATGATTTCTGCTGCGGGTCTGCTGCAGGTGCCTTTCCCAAGCTGGGAGAAGTTCCTTCTACTTCAAGCTCGTCAGATTTTTCACTTACTCAGAACAGGGTGTTAGATTCTCTCAAATGCTTTTTTGTGTCTATTGAGATGTTCCCTCTGTTACTATGTTGCACTACATCAGTTGAGTTTGGTAGGTCGAACCGTCCTTGCATTACCAGCATTATTCAGGACAGGTGCTTTTTCTGTAACAGATTATGACATGGCTCTGTAGACTCCTCCTCTCTCCGCCCATCACCACACTGTTCAAATGCAGTCTGAAAAACAGGGAAAGCTGCCCATCGACACATTCATACTAATTTGGGAAACAGTTTATTACTGCTTATTGAGAACTGTTTGAACTTCTTCTTGAGGCTCTGGCTCTGTTTTTGTGTCTTCGGCTAACTCTTTGTTTATAAATACACACACAACATAGCCCATAGATGCAAATAAAAATAATGACAATAATCATAGCCAGTCTTTGTTGAACGCTTATGGGAGCTTCACTTGTTTTCCTAACAGCCAGTGTGTTAGTTGTTATTTTTCGGTCCCATTGCACTGACCAGGGAACTGAGTCTCGAAGGACTCCTGCATAGACTGAAAACTACATGACTTTTGGCCCCCAAGCCCAGACCCTGACCGAGATGTAGGGCTGCCTTCCACAGGGATCTGCTCTCACTTGACAGTATTTACAGGAAACATTGCTAGTGCACCACATGTGTAGTTATGAAGTTTATTAGCTCATGGTAATTAAAGGTGCCGGGTCAGCCAGAGATTGTCTTTGTGATGTAGAGAAGCATGTTCTTTCTGGTTTCACAAAACTGAATTAGGAATGAGAATGCGATTTTTTAAAAATCATGTTCAAAGATCTATGGATTTTTTTTTAGCTCCTTAAGGAAAGAAGTCAACTTGAGTTCATGATTTTAATGTTGTTTTGACTTCTTCCCAAAAGAATTTATAAGGACTTTTATGACTTTTATGTTACATACTTCACACGGGTGCATTGGTTGGAATGTTTCTGATGGTAAACTACAGACACCTGCCCTAAAATCTGACAGCGGAGGGAGCTCACAGGGCCGGAGCCGTGCAGAGGCACATGGTGTCCAACCGTGATGTCTCTTGAATCCTCTCCCTTCCCATGTGTTTGCTCCTTTGCAAGGATGGCCTCCTGAGCTGCAGCCCATCCCTGACCCATCCCTGAGGCACAAGGGGCTGGATGACCCAAATCGGGGCGAGCGCTGGGAATAGGGCCAAGTCAACCCTCAGAAGAAGCCACCAGGATCGACCCCAGGTGGGAAGGGGAGCAGCATCTTCGCAGCCCAGCCTGCTGGGCGGTTAGGGCAGCTCCAGTTGGGAAAACTGGTGCTCTCTTCTCAAGTACCACCATTCAACAGAGCCTCTCATGACAGCGCTCGGCAAACTAAGCGGCAAGGAGTGTCCGCTGTTCTCCTCTGTCGCCCTCGTCTAAGTGAACTTCTCTGGCTCATTCTCCAAACACGCATCTGTTTATGAAAATGACTCCATGCCCGCTACATGTCCGGGAATATCGAGGCGTGAGGAAGTGGGATAAGGCTCGGACAGGTCCTGCTCCGGTCGATGGACGGGCATGCAGGCAGGCCGCTCCACCACAAGGTCCACATGTGGCCTGAGTGAGGAGATTTGTAAGCACAGACCACTTCTGGGGGCATGTTCAGGGCTGAGCCCCAAGGTAGAGAAGGGCCTCCGGAGACAGACTAACTGTGCATCCCTCCTTGGGAGACTGAAAGGCCTTTGCCTGTCCCACTTCACCCTCCGCGCCGTGATGTGAGCACCAAGGAGGACGGACGGGCTGGCATCCTGAGGGAGCACCGGGAAGCTGAGTCTGCGTGATGACCGCCGGTGGTCAGAGCATCTGTGGACCTTGCCTATGTCCATCCAGGGGCCTCTGGCCTTGTCTTCCCTTGGCTTTCTGCTGGGACCTCCTACCCTCTGCTTGACAGAGAGCCAGGGTCCCGATCACTGCGTTTACTTTGTCTGTGAAACGGACCCTTTCTCGAGCAGGAATGTTCTTGGCCAGAAACGCTTCGGTTTGCAGGGTAGTTCCCAGACCTCATGGTGGGCCGGTGGGGACAGGCAATGTGGGGCAGATGGCGGGCTCTCCGTTCTGGGTCAAGGTGGCCTTCGCCAGCAGGAGGTGTCGACTTAGAGGTTCCTCTGGTGTCCCGGGCGAGGCAGCACGTCCTGAGGAGACGGGTAATAGGCCTTTCCACGCTCCCATCTTTGGCCAGGGTCAGTGCCGGCAGCTCTGGATTCATGACATTCCTTCTGTCTCTGCTCTCGCCTCATAATAAGCTGGTGGCTTAGCAGCCTCTTTCTTAAATTGGCTGGGAAGGCAGGCGAGCTTTACAACCCAAACAATCAATTTCAAACTGCCGAACCCAATCAGGCCGGATGGAGAGTGACCCTTAAATTGAGTGTGAAATTGGGAGATGACCCCCCCCGTCCCCCGCAGTGTGTGGGGGCCAGCACTTCCTCTCCTAAGTGGGGGCTGGGCCGGGCGGTGTGGATTCGCAGACGCTTTGTGCCCTCAGCGCCGGGTGCCTGGTCCGGGGCAGGTCCTGGGGGAGCGGGGCCGGGCATCTGGCCACACAGGCGAGCACGGGACGTCCAGACACGAGGACTTTATGTACTTGTAAATGTGCGTTGTGTCTCTTGCAGGGTCTGATTTTAATTTGGGTAATATTCCCGTTAATAATAACATCTAATTACAGCATCCATTAAAAGTTAGTAACATTAATTTAACAGGGAGAAAACCTAATAGAGTTCTCAGAGTGATATCGGCATTTTTCCATTAAATTAATGTTACAAACTTTTAACAGGATGTCTTAAATAGGCATCGTTAGTGTTGGGAATATCAAACAAATTAAATTCAGGCCTGTAATATGAGGTGGGAGCCTATTTATGAATCCAAAAAAGGTGTCTGCTGGTCTCTTTCATCCACTTAAAATATTCGGCAGGAAGCACGCGAGGCTGTCTAGGCCCCACAGTATCCCAGGACTTCTGGAAAATTCCACATGGAAAGGATGTGCTCGTCAGGCCCGGAGCCCCTTTCTTGGTGCCTTCACAGTGGAAAGGGCCAGGGCCAAGTCAGCATCCTGAAATCCAGGGCTCCCCTGAGCTCGGTTCCCTGGTCCCCCTCACGGCCCGGACGGCCGTTTCCTCTGTTCTCCTGTGGGGCCGTCGCCCGGAGAGACGGGTCCCACGCGGCTGTTTTGAAAGCTCGCAGGATGGGATGTGGGATGGGCTGCTGGACTCTGGGTGTGCCGGCCTCAGACCCCGCCCCCGGGAATGGGGGGCAGTGATCTCCCACAGGAGGAGGGTCAGAGGCCTGCTCGTGCTCGGGGAGAGGGTGGACGATCCGACAGCTGTGGTGGGGAGTGTTAGGAGCTGATCCTGTTTGGCACTGACTGGGGATCTGTGACCGAGACACGGTTTCCCTGAGACTGTCCCATAGACGCACATCACCTACATGCTTCACACGTGTATGGGAATTAGGACAATAGGTGCTGACCAGGGACATGGGCCGTGCACGGGGAGAAGGCTAGCCCCAGCTCGGGACGATTTCCAGGACACCCCGACCCTCGGTGTCTCCTGCAACTCCTCCCCTTGTTCGAGATGCATCGCTGAGGACTCGGGCCAGGAGGACACGCGAGGCTCCCCGCATGGGGCAAGGGGTGTCCCCCAGCCATGGCAGCGCTCCCTCCTGTGGGGCCCGTCCCCGGGAGGACAGGAAGGTCCTGCGTTCTCGGTTCCATGAATGAGCGTGGTGCCCGCGGGAGGGCTAGGTGAGTGTTGGAGCTGGGTGCGCCTTTGTTTTCTGGGGCTGGAAACCTTCGAGCCCGTTAGTTCAACAGCCAGAGCCTCAGCTTCCTCATCTGTAAAATGGGGACACACATGCCTGGGGGTAAATGTCCATTGTGCAGATCACAGTAGGGATGAGAATGGCGTGGCCTGAGATGCAGAGAAAGGAAATGAAAACGAGCAACCAGCGGGTAGGGGTCAGAGTGGAGACTGGCTTTGCTGCCTTGTCTCTGAAATGGGTGCCTCCCGCCGCTCCCAGACCTCCCGAGTCAGGTGGGAGGCGCAGGTAGGATCGCTCCCCGCACAGGCGCCGTCCTGAGTCCTGAGTGCCCGTGTGGCCCACGTGCCGAGCACGGGCTGTGTGGACCGCGCTCTCTGGCTTCTCAGACGGAGCGGTGGCCGCTGACAGGGCTCTGGTTCCGTCACCAAGGAGCCCATCACAACCTCGCTCAGGTGCTTTCCCTCTGTGAACGCCAGGCAGGCGGCCTCATGACTGACCATGACATGGCAGAAATGAGTTTATATGGAAAACTCATTTTTATATGGCCTTTCTATAGCCTTGATGGGTTTTCCAGCTCATTTCAACAGTGTATGAAATGAGGCTTATGATCAGTCGCGTATGAATGCACGGGGCAGGTGAACGGGGCCAGTGGCAGCGGGAGGCGGGTTTCCTGGGTGCGACGGTGGAACAGGGAGCACCGGCTCTCTGCTTGCATCTTGAGCGGGTCCCTGGCCAGCCAGTCCGCAGCCATCAGGACGCAAAGTTCCAGCAGGAAGGACGGCGAGTACATATCACAGCACACGCTCCGTTCAAGAAATCAGTATATTAGACCTTTTCTCCATAGAAAGTCCGGCCCAAGGCTTCTAGCAGCTTCCGCTATGTGCAATTAATTTCCACTGCAAGCGAACTCCGCACGAACAGAGGTAATTCATCTTCTCTGAAAAAGTCATAACCACTCGTGTCTCAATCGTATTTGACTGAACTCAATGGGAGCAATTTATGTAGAGAAATCCTGAGTTCCTTCCTCAAGGTCTGTGTTTGCCTGTTGGTAAGAGCTATGATTTTATATAATGAAACCCACACACATATGCATTTGATATATTTTCCCACTTCTGTGGTGGGAGCCACGTGTGTTTGCTTATGAGTGTGTGTCCCAGGCCGAGGAGTCAGCCGGCTTGGGAGCCGGAGTCCCCGTCTGGGTCTGTCCCCCCACGGCTGTCACGTCCTCATCCATACGGGTCAGAAGAGGCACCGGGGAGGCTAGCCTAAGGGTTAGCGTGGGCCTGGTGCAAGAACTTACTGAAATATGGACGCCACTATTTTTTTTTTAATATAAGCTTAAAGATAGAGAACGAATTGAATGGAGATCTTAAAGGTTTTCCTAAATCCGCGGTTTTGTGACCCAGCCCACATCACTGCCACAGTGATTCCTTTGCGGTTCACACCGCAGTAGTTTCTGGGAGACTGGGCGGGCGTGGGCAGGTGCCCTCGGGGACGCTGGCTGCGGGTGACAGGGCGCACGCTGCGCTCCCGTGTCAGAGCTCTGCAGCGGGAGGTGGCGGCTCCGAGGGGGGCCGCAGCCTCACAGGCTCACGGCGCAGCCGGGCAGGGAAGAGCGTCACTTCGAAAGCGCGGCCCCGAATCTGGCGCGAATCCGGCGCAGGGGCAGCGCGTACGAGTGATTGCAGGCTCAGGGAGCACTCAGGCAGGAACGGGTGGCTTGTCGTCCTTGTCACTGAATCAGGGCTTTGAGATCAGGTGTTTTCCCAACTAGGTTAGCAGTAAGAACACAGACAGGACAAAACGCGGAACAGAGAAGGCTGAAGCCTCCGTTTGGAACCAGGGTAGGGAGACCAGGACGTGACGTGGAGCGTGCGAAGGAGAGGTGACCCGTCTGGACACCGGCCCCTGTCCGAGGCTTGCCCGCCTCCCGGAGGGCAGAACAATCAATGGTGTTAAGCTACTGTTAATTAGTCTGATCTGCTTTAATAACTTTATTCAGAAGGGCGGGGGTGAGTTCCCTCTTCCCGTCTCAGAAAGGAGCCCTGCAGCCACGGGGCTGTCCGCCTCGTGGGGACACCTGCACGGGATGCTGAACTGGCCGGGAGTCCCGCCTGCCCGGACGAAAGCCTGTAAACCCTCAGTGATGAAGTGACGGTTAAGAGTGTCCCCGTCCCGAGTGGACAGAGTGTCTCTCACGCCAGCCAGGCTCGTTGTAAAGTCAAAAGGACCCGCGGGGACGCATCTCTTTCTGGCATCCCCTCACTCTTCTTCCAGAGGTGAAAGTCCGACCCTTCTTCTTCTTGTTCACTGAAAAGAAGAAAAAAATCACCCTTTAGCTTCCACAATCTAAAATGTAGAACAAACATACAGGCAGAAAATACTTCAAGCTCGTCCATCGAATGCATTTTAATTCCCCATTTTTGGGTTACGTGACATTACTCAGTATGTTGAAGTGTCTGGTCCCCCAGGACGGGAAAGTTGGGGGCCAGCCCTGGGGCTGCCGGGTCCCCGGCCGAGACCGCGGCTTCTCCGGCGAGGTGGGCGGGCTGCCCTGTGTGGCAGGCGCAGTGCCTCAGCCGGGCGCAGGACTCACCATGACCCTGTCCCTCCCGTCTTCCCCCGAGTTCCCTAGAAGGCTTACGCGCATGGGGATGCTTCTGTTGAAGAGCCACACCCACGTGTCGGTGTCGTGAGACGCGGCTCCGTCATCCAAAAACAGGGATCCTTCAAATTTCTCTTCACACTCAGCTTGGGGGACAGAGGCCCCGTGTGACACACTGTGTGACACACACAGGAAAGGAAGGGACACTCGGAGGATGTCATCAGGTAACACTGATGGGGAGGCTCCAGTGGGGTTCGGATCGTCTGAACCACGCAGAGAAAAGACCATGGCATGAAGCACCCAGCTCAGGTTTGCAGGTGGCTTTGAACAGGTGTCCCGCCCAGGGGCATGAGTGTCCGTGTGTCTGCGAGTGGGGAAGCCTGGGGCCTTCTGTGAGGACGCACCAGAGGCGGGGGGAGAATTTCACTGTCATGAAAGACGGTCCTGGCTCTGCCTCGAGATGGTGGCTGGACCCAGTCTCCTTACGAATGTGAGGGCCGGCCTCCCCGTTAAGACGGAACAGAGGGAGCAGGAGGGGTGCCGGCCCGAGCACAGCTCGTCGTGGGGGGCGCTTAGCTGAGGTGAGTCAAGCTGGCAGGTGCGGGAGTGACGGATCTGAGCACAGCCGCCGCCGCGGATCTGCCGCAGACCCCATCGACATGCAGGGTTCGGCGTGTCATGGTGTTTCTTGCCTTTGCTTATCTTTCTGCCTGTCTTGGAAAATCTCATTAAACAACTAGATGTTCTTTTAAGTGGTATGACTCCTGATTTCATCCAGGCAGTAAGTTGGATGAAGTCCTGAGTGGAGGCTGGCCCGGGTGGGGTCCAGAAAGTGTCCTGGCGGCACCCACGGAAGAGGGGGTTCCAGGGTTTCCCGTCACGAGACCTGGGCCCGCGCTTCCCTGTGCCCCGTCTCGGAAACCTGGATGGGGGCAGTCGTGTGGTTTCGTCAGCGCTCAACGCGTTTGATGCTTTGGCTTTGTAGCGGTGGGACCAGATGCTCAAAGCGAAATCGTGGCTTGTTTGCCGGAGAAGCTTCTTCGGAAACCCCACCGTAAATTACAGTATCTACCACATGCCCCGGGGGTCTACCCGTCCAGGAGCGGCTTCCGAAGAAACCTGATTTGTAACCTGTAAACGGCGAGGGCATGAAGAAGCGGCCTCATTAAGTAAGTAATTGGCATAAGGCAGGCTCCGTAGGAGAGGGACCCTACTGACGCCAAAGGAATTAGGATGGGGTGTACTTTGTAGATTCTCTGTGGGGAAGACAGATAGACGAAGTAGGCGTGGCCTTTTTAAAGTCAAAACCCATAAAAACACTATGCTCTGGATTTTCCAGTTAGGTCTGAGTAACTTTCCTTTAAAATACGTAGAAAATAATGACTATTCACATATCTGTCCTTTTGGTATTGGTTATTGGAATCTGGCTTTTCATACCCGCCCCCCCCACCCAGTTGGTTAATATTAGCAACTTGGTAAACAAAGAAACACATTTTTTACAACAGTGGCTGCTAGAGGAGTGACACGGGGATTGGACATATTTATGGTTGTGGTCAAATGTATTTTAAATTTACTTTATGGCTATCTTAACAAAGAGCAGGATTTGCTGCGCACAATAAATAAAAAACTGTGGAATGAATTCTATCCCTTAGCTCAATGATGATGCAGAAAAGGATAGTAGCCAACCTCATAATTGCATATCCTTTTGGGATGTAAAGGTCTGTTTGGTTTAAGGGGCAGGACTCAGGCAATCAGTACAACATAAAGCATAAGCTAGCATTACGCTAAAACAAATACAAATATTTGTGCATCTTCTCGTGAGACCAGGTGTAGCAGAGTTGTGAACGTTGCTCTGCAGACCCTGTCTGTTTCTAATTAAGAGGGCACCAAAAGGAACCATCATGCTAACATCAGAGAACAAAAATCTCAGTAAGATCGGCCGACCAGCTTGCTTATAACAAAACAATTGATTTTCCTTCAGGATGGTAACGCTATCGATTCTGGTAATATGACTTATTGATTATTGCTCTGACTGCTTTCACGGTATTGATAGGCTGAAGATATACAAAATCCAACACAGCACATGATTTCCTCCACTGTCCGGGAAATTGTGCACATCTGGTTTCTCTCAGCTCTGAAATTCTCATTAGTGAAGGTTTGCAGCGAGTAAATCCCGGTCTTCTAGGAAGTGAGTTAATTAGGGGTTGGTTTTACACTTTTCATTGGTTTCATTGCAATCTTTGCACTTCTGCAATGGCTGTTAGAAATGGCTCCTTCTTCGCTCTGCCTTCTGGAGATGCGTGCATGGCTGTCCTCTGAGTGGTGGTCTCGGCAAGGTCATCCAGAGCTCACTGGTGTTGGGGTGAGGGAGACAGGCGTCTAGGAGCCCAGTAAATCAATCACAATTAGCACAGGGCTTGCTTCCTGCCTGTAAAGGCTGGGGAGGGAAAGGTCGGTGGGAAGGACCAGACCACAGGGCAATGCTGATAGAGAAACCAGTAAGTGTGCGGCGTGGGTCCCTTGGAGGGGCACCCAGATTTTGACCTCACTACGGTCGACACTGACATTCCTCGGAGGCCAGGCCTGGCGTGGTTTTGGCAGGAAGGATGGTTACAGGGAGGGTTTCTGGAACCCTGTAGGCGCAGCCAGCTCTGCGTGTTTGCAGAAAAGAGCTGGGCAGAAGGAAGCTTGACAACCAGTGGATCTGAACCCTACCACGGCCTCGTCGCTGGGTCTGGCTGCTCTCCTTTCTTCTTCTCTTCCTCCCCCAGGACAAGGGAACTCGCACCATTTCTTCTGCTTTTCTTGCTTGTTTCTCCCCATGGTTCTGCCCGTGTCATGTCAGTCCCATGATGCCTGGGCCTTTCTCTCCAGATGAATCCCAATCTGACTCTGAAGTCAGTCCCCCAGGAAGACGCTGTACCCTACTTGTGGCTCAGAGAAACTTCCCCAGGATGTCAGAGCTGAGATTATGTAGCCCAGCAGTTTGCTGCCGATTATCTGTTCGCGAACATTCGGTTGGGGTTCCCCACCAGACTCATCATTCTGACGCCCAGGAAACACTGAATACAGTCCTTTATGTTTCTCCAGTGCATGGTAGGACACTGGGGGGATCATGGGCTCTCTTCAAATCCTGGCTGATTGACTGGTAACATGACAGCTTCCTGGAGTCCAATATTGATATGAAAACTTCATGAAGGCAATGGGGACGCCTGGTGACTCCGTGGGTTGAGCGTCTGCCTTCAGCTCAGGTCACGATCCCGGGGTCCTGGGACCAAGCCCCACATCAGGCTCCCTGCCCAGTGGGGAGCCTGCTTCTCCCTCTCCCCCTGCTTGTGCTCTCTGTCACACTGTCTCTCTGTCAAATTAACAAATAAATGAAAATCTTGAAAAAAAAAACCACAAAAACTCCACGAAGGCTGTGCAGAGAAAACTGTGCTGTTGCGTGTGTGCGTGTGCGTGTGCGTGTGTGTGTGCGTGTGCTTGCGTGTGTGTGTGTGTGTGTGCGTGCGTGTGTGTGCGTGTGTGTGCACAGCTTGCTGCTCACGCGTGTCAGAGCTTGCTGGGTCCGGGGCAGGCAGATGAAGCATGTGGAGCTGACCCTGCAGGGTGGGGCGGCTGGTTCTTCTTCATGTACGTAGGAGTGCACGACCTGTGACGGGAAAAAGCAGATTGAAGAATTGACTTTCCAGGGGTTCTCAGAGTCACAGAGGTAGTAAAGAACATTTAGCAATGGGTGGAAATGCCCCCTCCCCCGGCCCCAAGAGTGCCAAGGAAGGGAGGGAGTGGCCTGGTGAGCACGGGGAGCTCGAAAAGAAGAAACTGCGGCGGAATCTTTACTTCAGACCTCTTCTGTTACCCTTTCCTCCCTTCTTTCTCCGTCAGGAAGCAAACAGGCTTCACTTCCATTAAGAAATGTATTAACAAGATTCAGAAAGAGAGAGCAGGGTCCCCAGGGGCCATTTCTCTGCATCGGAAAGATCCCATACGTCATAGGAAATGTGCCCAATCCCACATGGACACACACAGACACCACCCGTTCCAAAGTCCAGCTCTCCCTGGAAATGCGAGGCTGGTGCCCTGGAATTTAGTCCCAGGGCTTGGCTTGTGTAAGACCCGAGCGGGTGTCAGAGAGAACACGTCCAGCAGAGGAAAGAATCCCCCAGGTGAGCCCTGCCCGTGGGCTGTGGACGTGCCCCTGCTTTGCCGTCTTCCTGCCCAGCTCCCTGCCGAGTGGCAACACGATTGCTTATGCGGAGTCCTCAGGAGAAGCAGTCGCGGGTGCACCCAGGCTCGCTCCCTGCAGGGTGTGTGCAAGGCTCTGTGTGTGCACACACACACGTGCACGCATGGCGGTGCACGCATGGCGCACGCATGGCGGTGCGTGTGCACGTGTGTGCTTAGGTGTGCGTGCGGAGGTGCATGCCCGGTGCTGTGTGTGCCTGTGCACGCAGCTGGGTGCATCCGTGTTGTCCTCACCTGAGGTCTTGGGACGAGCCTGGCGGCTCTTCTGCACCTGGTGAGGCAGGACTCTTGTCTGGAGGCCGATCCCTCAGCAGACGTGTGTTTCAGTGGCGGGGTCCTGGTGTGAATTCACCTTATGGGGATTTGCACTGGGGTTCCCTCCATCCGTCCAGAAGAAGGGGAGTCTTTGCAGGTCATGGAGTTTGATGAGGCCGTGGTAAGCAGAGGGCCCAGCGGGCTGTTGGTGCTGAGGAAAAGGATGGCTGAGAGACTCCTCCAGACCTGCAGGTCGGTGTGCCCTCCTGTGGTCATGGTCCAACAAACATGCTCCAGAGGGGCCCCGAGCCCACGGAAGCCTAGTCCAAGTGGGGACTGGCCTGTGCCGCGAACCTGTGGGTGTTGTGACATTCACCGTTGCCCCCGTGGCCTGGCAGGCCCAGGGACAGCCCCACAGCTCAGGGAGGACCCCGGGGAGGTTGGAGAACTCACGTCGAGGCGTGTGAGAGAGCGGGGCTGCTAGCTCGCACCATCACAGCCCTTTCTAGCATGTTGGGCACTTGGTTGTGTGTGTTCTGAGCAAACAGTGAGCGAGTCAGAGTGGCAGGGAATGAGGCCCTCCGACTTGCAGCCACGGCGGTCACGAGTGGTGGGATCGGTGTTTGAGACCAGCACAACCGTCTGGCCTTCAACATGCTTCCCTAGAGCTCTCGGTTGAAGACGGGGCTCCCTGCTCACCTTCTTTCTTCCCAACACAGCCCTTGACCTGCTTTCTTCTCTCTCTGTGCT
This sequence comes from Eira barbara, assembly GCA_020311275.1. NCBI lineage: Eukaryota > Metazoa > Chordata > Mammalia > Carnivora > Mustelidae > Eira > Eira barbara. The sequence goes on from JAHRIG010000025.1 coordinate 1,185,771, forward strand.
TCTCACTCCCAAACTGGCCCCTCCATCTGTGGGGACACGTGACGGACCTTCTCTACCCTCAGTACCACCATCATCACCATCATCATCATCATCAGTGCCTCACATCCCTTTGGAAACAGACAACACGGTTGTGGACCAGGAGATGACCACCTACTGCGACCTTCTTAAAGGGCACACTGGTTGGTTGCCATGGGCAAACCCACCGTCGGGACCCCTCCCTCTGGGGAAGCCACGTCAGCGAGGGTTCCGTGACTGTGGGCTCCAGCGTCTGGGGCTGTGACTCTGCTTTGTCCCGAGGTTGGCATGGCTGGGCGTGGGTGGGCTGAGGCGCGTGCGCGAGTGGATTAGCCCACGGGAACAAGCCCAGCGCGGTCCTCTCGCGCTCTGGCTGAGCGTTTATGGCTTAGCATCCCGTGTGTCGAATAGTGCATTAGATGAGTCGTTTCCTGGAGATTGGGAGAATTTGCCTCAAAATCTCTTTTTACGTTTCCACTCTGTAAGTTACAGAAGAGCGATTCCGGCAGCGTGCGTTGGTGTCTGCTTCAGTTTCCTTGAGCTCAGGGAGCCTCAGGAATCCGGGGCCAACTCAGTAAAGCCGAGCAAAGCCCCCACGTGAATTCTGAAGGCCGGTTTCAGCCCGTGGATGTAGATCAAACCAGAATTCACAAGGAAAGCCAAAGTTCGCAGGACCACGTGAGCTTAAACCACTGAGTAATTCAGTGAAACCCACGAGAACCCACACTTCTGCGTTTTGCGAAGTGTTGCTAACGTGCTCTGAGCTGCATGGAGGGAGACACAGGGCGGGCCCGGAGAGCTCTGACGTCACCTCTACCGCGGCTGGGCTCGGATGAGCTCCCACGCGTCAGCCGCTGTCCGCCCTCCTCCGTGGAGGCCCCGGCCACAAGCATATGGTCCTGCTCTTGGGCTCTGTGGGACACTTCATGGTGCTCACTAAGGCCGCGTACAGCCCGGGAGGAGCCGGGTTCTGGGTAAACGTACGAGTCCCTGTGATTATATCTTGGCTTGATCTGTGTCATGAATGCAGGAGCAGGTCCCAGCCACGAAACTTCCACGTTTGGGCCCAAGTTATTCATAATCTCCGCGTCTTTACCATAGACCCATAAAGTGCGTCAGGGCCGTGAGAAGAATGCCGAAACGTTAAACGGGCTGGCGGTGCTTCCACGACACCCGTGTGCCGTTTTCCAGGTCTTCACCCCGTGGACCCGTGGTCCTAGTGACACGCACACACACACTGATTTCCACGGAACAGAGTTGTTTTCAGCGTCTGCACACATAAGAATTCACGTACAGAATATGCTCATTTATGCTGTTGGGTCATCCTTGGCGATTTCTCTGAGCTCCCAGGGCCCGCTTCCCAGAGAGCACGTGGCAGCAAGGCAGCCCCCGGGGCCGACGGTCAGGACAGGGGCCTGAGCCGTTCACACCCCTCCATGCTCCTCCCGCTGCAGGTGAGGCCACTGCGACCGCGAGGAAAGCTGCAGGGGGCTGCGTACTTTCTTGGCCAAAGCGGAAATAAGAATGTCCCCTACCCACTCCCCAATTGCATTATCACTGATAAACATGAATGAATAAAAGAAAACAAACCAAAAAGAGTATTTAATAATCACACTTACAGAAGAAAATCTGACTTTTTGCTGTGTTTTGGCATCTTAAAACTTAGATAATCTACCGATAAACTTTGACTGCCTGTGTGCAAGATAATATCCCAGCTCTTAGCAGAGCAAAGATGCATTTTTTTGCTTTAGGGGGAGTTGACGGGAGGCCCATTTCGGATTTTGGTATCATACCATGGAGACATGACTTGCTCAGTCTTCGTAAGAGGGCTGTGGGTGATCAGAAGCACAACGGGGAACGAGCACACGGCCACTTGCTGGGGAAGCCCTCGAGGAATGAGGAGGGGGGGCCGCCCCACGTGCCCCACGCAGGACGACATTCATGCAGCGTGTCCGTGGATTTCCATGATGGTTTAGAGAGGAGGGTGTGCATGAGGGAGGCGTGGTGGGCTGTTAATGCTTGACTTGGTAGCAGAGAGAAAATATCACATAGTCTTATAAGGTGGGGGTTTTGAGGAAGGTAGAAGTCCAGATCCTACCGGGGTCATCTTTCTAGTACTCCAGCATCATAACACTCAGAAAATGCGCGGCACACTTTTTCTCCTAATACGCCCACTGCCTTGGCGTTCTCCATTCTTCTCTGCCCTCCTGTTGACTGATGTGTAGATACACCCAGTAAAAAGCTTCGAACGAATACATGTCTTTATCAGTTTCTCTGCTGTAAACATTCCAGGTTGTGGTCTGCGGAAGCAAAGCCCAGCATGCTGTTGGAGAAAAAAGGCAAAGAAAAAGAAAGCTATTTTAACCTTTAAAATGCATGCCAGCCTAGCGACTTCTGGGTCTCATTCCCATTGTGAACGTGGCTATTTTGCATTGACCTGTGTGACCAAAGACCCTAATGAGGGCCCCACAGGGAGCGAGTCAGGCTGCATGAAAGCCCCTCTCCTCCATGTGAAGAGTTTAAGTGTCAGCTTCCACTGGGGACTGGGCTAAGGACAGGCCAAGGGAAATGCAGAGGACAGAAGCCTCACCAATCTGGGGGGCAGGAAACGAGCCTGGTCTGTCCCTTCCCTCAGTGAAGCTTCCTTTCCAACATTTCTCTTCCCTGAGGACACGGCCCTGCCACCATCTGGGAGACGCCCTCCGATCTGCTGCCTTCTCTCTCCTGAGGTTCACAGTGGGACACGTCCTCTCCGTCCCGAGGTTGTGCATGTCACGGACCCAGCGTCTTTCAGGAGTGTGGCCATCTTGGCACCAGGGCTGCGTCCTTCTCTGCCCGGTTGGCAACAGAGCAGAGGGAGGTTGCTTCCTCATGCTACACTTGCCATTGGCAGCGTCAGCGACGGAAATCACCGCCTTCGCTCCCCCGCTGCTCTGGCGGCTGCGGGTGTGACCAAGTGATTTGCATTTGTTCATCTGGCAAACATCTGAGCTGCACTCAGTCAGTAAGGCTGAGCTCGAGGTTTTGTGAATTTAAACAAAAGAAAGATGGGCCTTACCCCCAAAGAGTCCTCATCTACGGGAAAAACAACATCGTGCTGTGCGTGCCGCAGACAGCATTAAGGACATGCCCTATTCCTGGGGCAGGTGGGAAGGCAGCTTCCGTGCACACATACTCACGCTTGCGTGGATTTGGGGATGGTCCCCAGGTGGGATGCGGAGACTTTCCTGATGACCCTCAGGGTGGCTTGAACATCCAAATTCGAGTGTTGCTTCACCAGGAGGCCCTGAGCCACCGCGGACCATCCGCTCAGCAGAGGGTGGGTTTCCTGATACCGTCAGCTCACACGTCCCAGGACATCCCGGGAGTTCCAGTGCGGGGAAGCCTGTGGAAGGTACTGTTTCAGACTGGGGGTCCTTCAGGCCACAACGTTGAGGTGAGCTCCAGCTACTGCTGGGGCATAAAACTCAGCCGTAAAACACGGGAAAGACCGTGAGCCACCATCTCTCATCAGCATGAGAGCGCCTCTCACCGAGCAAGTTCCCCTGTGTCTACACAGGACGTCCCGGGCGGGGTGCAGGTTCCCCGTCTCGGCTCATTACCGCTCGCAAAGGTCCATAGTCACAGCATGTTATAGGCCAACACGACATTTGCTTCTGAACCTAACATAGGATTTCCTTCTCAGTGGTTTTCTTAATTTTCTGTCTTCTACAAAAAAAATTCTCAGGTCTGAACTTCAGCTTAAGCTGTGAGAGATGTTTCTGTATCTCATGACACAAGGATTGAGATCTGTTTTCTAATTCTGTTGGAAGTTGTTTTTATCACAACATCTCTTAACGCCTGAAAGTTTACGATATTTTTCATTGTTTTATTGTTTTTATGCAGCGAGATGCAAATGTGATACAGTGATGGCGAAATTACCTATAGCGTGTTTATTTTAAAAATCTAAGCCAAACTGCCGATGGATTTGTGGACAGTCAGCTCTACAGTCTGGTGCTTGAGTAAGCGATTTAAGTGCAGTTTAAGGACTACTATGGCTGAAGCGTAATTAATTTAAAAATCATATTTAAGCGTTTCTTAGTCAATGATACCCTGGCTCATTTAATGTAAAAAGAACATCCCTGAATCATTTGCTTTGCGATCATCTGAGAGTCTATGGAATGATTTCTTGGTGTTTGTGTTTTCATTTCCATCCCCTTTTCTAGACCAGAAGATTCCCTGCAGTTCCCGTGATGACGTTGTCCACCGTCTGAAGCTCCTGTTCACGAAAGCATCTTGCAGAGATGCTGGGTCTAAGGAGAAGGGAGTGGCTTCATCACGCTTGGATCTTCCATCGCAACGCACACACAAGTCCCATTTCTTTCTCCTTCACTAGAGAGCTCCTTTTGTGCAACACCCATTAATTTTGTTTTATGGCGTTTCCTTAAATATGGATTTTGGCATGATTTGCTCATATTTATACTTGAGAAAGGCTTACAATATAAAAAAGTTAAAACATTTTCATGGGGAAAATTTATATAGTGTTACAATGATGAATTAATATTATCTTGTGAGTTTTTATGGTGCTTCTTTCGAATTTTTCCCCCTGTGCAAAGTCTCAAATTCTGCAACCAATATGGGGAGAGCTTATCTCCACTTTCCTAAATTGGAAAACCGACCACGTGGTTTAATGATGCAGTGTATTATGAGGGAATGAGCTCCTTCTAAAGATTAAGACGTGGATTAGAGCCCTGAAATTCAGCTCCCATGACCGTGATGAGTGGGAGGCATACCACGCCCATTTTACAGATGAGGACACAGGTTGCGAGAGGTTAAGTCACTTAACTAGCTGCCAGCATCTAGTAAAGGCATCAGGGATGTGAATCCAGGTTTGGGGAATCAGAAGCAGGTGCTTGTCCCTCGTGCTGCTCTGCCTCCATTCTGCTTGGTGAGAGAGGGCACTGCCTACATTAGAGAGGATGCAAAGACCTTCTGTCTTTGTCTAAAGAGAGAGTGCCGGTGAATGCCGGCGGTGGCATTCTGCACCGCCATTCTTTTCTCGTTCTCGTCAGCTCTGCAGGAAACCCCTGCTGTGTGATGAGCTCAGACTCCACCGTCTCTGGTCAGAGATCTCAGAAGAGCAGACAGAGCCATGCTCCTGTCACTGGTGCATAGCCATGGTGCATCTCGCTCTGTCCTGCAACTCTGCCCCAATACGGTGTTTCTGGAGCTGCGGAGCAGTGTGTTTCGGACGAAGCTCATCTGTAGGAGCCCTCAGGCTGTGGCCGTGGTCAGGAGCGCCAGATACCACACTGCTCTAGGTTCCACCCCGGGTCATCGGGGACACTGAGAAGCGTTGTGGGGATTCCAGTAGAGGTAATGCCTTAAACCCTTACATTGAAAGGAAGGGTGGCAAAACTCCCGGGTATCCGAAGGACCTGCATCGTCACACTCAGAAGTCAACTAGAAAAGGAAGCCCGTGGCGTGTAGATTAACAGACAATTACACCTTGGCGATCATGCCTTGGCACAGGTGAGAGTTTCCAAGTGAGTGTTTATTAGAGAGCAGGGCTCAGCAGATGTTTTCTAAAGCCCTTCCAGTTTGAGAGCAGGAACCTCAGTTTATGTCCTGCCAGATTCTCGAGGACATAGTATGTATACGCAGTGTTCAGATGTCCCTACCTCGTCTGCTGACTGAGCCTGAGCAAGGTGCCGTGCTCTGGGATCAGTGAGAGCCAGTTAGCATGTGGGCGGACAGTCTCCTGATACAAAGACTGGGTTTTCACCTAAGGAATGGAGCTTTTTGAACATTCCTGTCGTCATGTGAAAATTGGACTTATTAATAGAATCTATCCTCCACGGTTGTTATGGAACAAAAAAGATCAAGGTACAGAGACCATACAGGGTTATGCAGGCCAGACATGAAACGAGTGTTTGCAAGGGTTTGCAACAATGATTCCCCATTCCATCCATGCCCACACTCCATCTGATGCACGGGGCTCCAGAAGAGCCACCCCAGGAGCAGACATATCTGCCACTTACCAGAACTTCATGATGGAGGAAGTTTTTATTCTATCTCAGAAGTTATGGCAGAACTAATATTGACTTAAGAATTTACCAGAAGCCTGATGCCATGTGCGGCATGGCATGCTGTTGCATTTGACAGGAGCATCACGTCGAGCAGTTGGAGTTCTCATCTATGGGTAAGAAAACGACGAACCATCCCAGCGTGGGTAGGGGCCCTGCACACCCAGGTGGGGATCACCCCTCTCCTGCAGTTCCCTGCCTTTGGCATCTGGTCCTCCATGACACTTTATTATTTATGCTGAACCTCGTCTGGTTCCCCTGATGCCTTCCTGAAACCTTGATAAGATTGTTCGTTAGCTCTAAAAGTGTGTGTGTTTTGGGTGGAGGGGCTCCCTAGGGTTCTTAATATACAAGATCAGATCATCTGCAAATGGAGACCGTTTTACTCCTTCCTTTCCAACCTCAAAGCCTTTTATTTCTTCTCCCTCATTTCTCTGGTTAGAACCCCCAGTACAGCGCCCAACGTAAGTGATGTGGGTGCATGTCCTTGCCTTGTTCCTGACCTTGTGGGGAAAGCTGCAGTTTTTTACCATGAAGTAGGCTGTTAGCTGTGGGTTTATTTTTTTTTTTAAGATTTTATTTATTTATTTGACAGAGAGAGATCCCAAGTAGGCAGAGAGGCAGGCGGTGGGTGGGGGAGAAGCAGGCTCCCTGCTGAGCAGAGAACCCGATGTGGGCCTGGGATCATGACCTGAGCTGAAGGCAGAGGCTTTAACCCACTGAGTCACCCAGGTGCCCCAGCTGTGGGTTTTTCATAGGGGATCTTTATCAGGTTGAGGAAGATCCCTTTTATTCCTAGTTTTTCAAAGTTTTTATCATGAAAATGTCTTAAATTTGTCAAATGCTATTTCTGCGTCTCTTAAGATGATCATTCAGTTTTGTCCTTTAGTTTGTAATATGGGGAATTACTTTGATTGATTTTCATATATTGAACCAACCTTGCATTCCTGGGATAAATCCTGATTGGGGTTTAATGTTGTTTCTATGTTGTAGGATTTGGTTTGGCACTAATTTTCTTTGGGTGATCTACCTGTATTCATAGTGGATGTTGGCTGGTCTGTGGACTTCTTTCTCGTGATGTCTTTGGTTTTGGGATCGGGGTGATGCTGGCCTCTTAGAGTGAGTTGAACATTACCTCCTCTGCGTTGTTGGTAAATGAGTGGTGTTAATTCTTTAGACGTTCGTTAGACTCCACCAGTGAAGCTATCTGAACCAGGGCTTTTTTCTGTGGAAAGTTTATTATTATTACTAGTTGAATCTCTATACATATTAACACTCTGTTGAGATTTTCAACTACTGGTATCATTCGTATCTCTCTAGGAATTGATCCATATCGCGTAGGTGATCTAATTTTTGGGATACTATTGCTTATAGGATTCCTTCAATCCTATGTGTTTCTGTAAGGCAGGGAGTGCTGTTTCCTCTTTGATTCCCGAATTTAGTAATTTAAATCTTCTCTATTTTCTCAACCCCTCTAAAGATTTGTCAATTTTGTTGACCTTTTCAAAGAATTAGATTTTTAAAAAATTGGCTTTGTTTGTTCTATTGTCCCTCTAGTCTCTGTTTCACTTATTTCCCTTCTTATCTTTATTATTTCATTCCCTCTGTTTGCTTCGGGTTTACTTTATTTTTCTTTTATAGTTTCTCAACATGAACAGCTAAGTTGTTGATGTGAGATGTTTTACGTTGCACTGCACAGTTCTGCACATTTCTGACCATGGCTCTTAGTACCTCTCTTAGTTCTGCTGGTTGTGTTTTTCGTTCATCTTCAATGGTTTCTGGTTTCCATTGTGATTTCTTCTTTGATCCATTGGTTATTTTGGAATGTGTTGTTTGGAATGTGTTGTTACACTTCCCTGTATTGAAAATTTCCCAAATTCTCCTGTTTTTGATTTCTGGTTTTATTCCATTGTGCTCAGGGAACATGTTTTGTATGGTTTTGATACGTTTAGATTAATTGACACCCGTGTCATGGCCTGACATTTGGTCTGTCTGGGAAGACGTTCCAAGTGCTTGTGGGAGGATGTGGACTTGGCTGCTTCTGGGTGGCATGTTCTGGGCATGTGTGGGGTCCGGTCAGCTCACCATGTTGTTCAGGTCTCCCATTTCCTCGTCAGTCTCTGTTGGTTGTTACACATTCCACTGAAGACAATGAAACCTCCAACTACTACTGTGTACCAGTTTCTTTCTCCCTTCAGTTCCATCAGTCTTTGCTTCACATATTTTGGGGTCCTGTTGTTAGGCACATATATGTTTGTAATCTTTATGTTTTCTTTATGGATTGCCATTTTTATCATTGGAGGTAGGATCTCTTTCTTTGTCTCTAGTAACAATACTTATCCTGGAGTCTATCTTGTCTGACATTTGTGGAGTTATGCCAGCTTCTGTGTTTGTTCAACATCTGCATGGCATGTCTTTCTTCTTGTCCTGTTTAATTTCACTTTATCTGTATCTTTGATCTAAACGCTGTCTCTTATAGAGAGTATACAACAGGATCCTGTTTTTTTTTTTTTTTTTACAGTCCTTCCTGCAAATCCTCTGCCTTTTAATTGGAGTTCTTTTTCCATTTACATTTAATTCAGTTACTGATAAGGTTGGATTTATGCATACTATTTCACTATTCATTTTCTATGTGTCTTGTCTAGCTTAAGTTAATATCGACTTATTTATGATTAAAACTAAGTCGTTTATTAACTTGAACTAGATTTTTTTTTATCAGTTAAGATGTGAATTATAATCCTTAGGGCAGCCAATAAGAAAATAACTAAATTTTTTTAAAAGGGAAGGAAGTAAAATGATACCCAAGAAAATATCTGGCCCCAAAGCAGGCAGCAAAATAGGAATATAGGCGCAAAAATAAAAACCTTATAATACTTGATTTAGCTTCAGTGGTATACAGAAACTTCGCTCTTAGATAATGCCATTTCCTCCCCTCCTTTACCCGTCCTTTCTCATAAAAAGTATCTTTATGCAGCGTGCCCACCAACGCATTTCTGGTCACTGCTTTATGCAGTTATCTTTTAAATCAGGGGAGGAAAACACTACAAACAGAAGCCACACGAACACCCCAGGGGAGGAGGTGTCCACAATAGGCCAGCGAAGAGTCAAGTCACATAAAGACAGCCTCCCAAGTGGGGTAACTCCCAAACAGGTCAGACAACAGTGGTTCTCCAGGAAGGAGGCTTTGAGGGAGCCCCTCCCATGCTGTTTCCCAGCAGGATTGCTGGCTGCAGAGCTGGAAGGGGAAGGTGGGGGTGGGGCCCGTGAAGTGTCACGGGCTCTGTTTCTACTAAACACGGTGGTCTCCCCAAGTATAGGCCTCCTGCTGCTGCAAGCCTTTGCTTAATTCCCAGAGATCCCTGGGAGCTGATTCTGACAATTTTTGCCAGTTTTCTCATCGCTTTTATGGGTGAGAGCAATTTTGGATGAGCTTATGCTGCCTTTTCACTGATGTCGGGGGTCTGTGTGGTTTTGGGGGTGGCTGACCTCACTGCCCCAGCTCCAGGAGGGAGCAGAAGACCCAGCTTGGGCTGTGAATGTTGAGGGGTTGGTTCCAAAGTGGGCCATGTGGCATGGCCTAGGCCCGCCAGCCCGGGCTTCCTCAAAACCTTTGGGCAACAGGCACTTTCTGATTACCTGGCTAAGCTGATGAAATGCGAGCCTCCCTGGAATGGGAGGGCACTGCCCCTGGGGGAGCAGCCACAATGGTAAGCCAGAGTCAGACCTGCAGAGAGACTCCATCTCGAGGACCTAGAGCCCTGGGTCCAGCTGTCCGGGGGCTTCCGCTCCTCTGGAGGGCTGTTCCTCACTGGTGAGAGGCAGAGGGCAGGTACCACTTGGTCTGTGGCTTGATTCCTTGAGCCGTTTGCTTTGCTGGGACCCAACCCACAGAGGAGAAACAGTCAGGCTCCTACACAGGCCTATGGAGCCGGTCAGGTTCAGGTTCACCCAGGTGAGTTCAGCCTGAGTGGGTGCATTTCTCACGCTAACCGCCTGTGCTGCCAGGTTTCTGTTAAAGCGGAGTTGGTGAGAATGGTGACATCTCAGCATCTCCAACTGTTACTCGTCACCTCTGTCACGAGTGACAAAAACATTAGCATTTTCATTTACTAATCTTCCTACGGTTTGGAAGTCTGGGCACTGATTATGCGTAAGACAAATGCTTTTCTTAACGTTCGATGTCCACGCGCATGGGGTTGAGCACGAGTGCACATTCTACGTGAACCTTATGGCGAGAATGCCCTGCGCTCTAACTGTACAGAGACTCTTCACTGCGGCGAGACAGAGCCCGGGGGGAAATCACGACTTAAGTCATTCCTCATAATGTGCCACACCACAGAATGCTTTAGATTATCCTATGAATCTTTCCTCCCTGATGCTTCCTCTGTTTATGCATCTTTTGTTGGGTTGTTACTTTACTGCCTGGCCATGCTGGGTGGCCTCTTGTATAAAGCAGTCGAAAGAGTCTAATTTTAGAATAAATGGCTAAGAGAATGGACTCTGTGTTCACTTACTTTCAAGTAGACTTTGATGATCCACGCTGACCACAACAGCAACGTTGTTGTGATCGGAGCTCTTCTTTGTGGCCTTTATGATCCCTCGTGCAGAGTAAGGTCCTGCTTCAGCGCAACCGGATACCCTTATGTTAAAGGCCCAGATTAAATGATTCCGGAAAGCTACACAAGGAATACATTTTCAGGTGGTTTGCTGGGCACGGAGAGGGTGGATGCAAGTCACTCATGAGTAGGAAGCCCGTGTTCTAGGTCTCACTGCAAATTTACCGCTAATGGTCATGAACGCTTATGACCATGCTGATAAGGCACATGGCCGGTGTCTTACAGGTACGGCGAGTCTGCGACGGGACAGCCAGGCACCATCTCCACCTGCAGAACGTGGTTACATCCACCATCATGAGTCTTTGGAAGCCTCTCATGACATTCGGACATGCCCTTTTCTAATTTTTCTTATATAAATTACTAATTTGAGAAAATTCCTAACTGTTGAACTTTTTTTTTCCATTTTAAAGAGACACGAGTGTGTTGGCTTGTGTGTCTGATGACAGAATGAGAATTTCATAGATCGTTCCCTGGGGCATGTCTGTGTCCTGGGTCTGGTGAGTGGGGGCCTGGGGACAGTGGGACCAGGTACCCGTGAGCCAAGCCCGTTCCTGGAAGAACGGCCTGCTCTCTGGTGAGACTGCCCACTTCAACAGTCCCTCCACGGCTGCCCACCACCTCCCCTCTGTTCTTCCTGAGGAGAAGACACACCCTTATTGCTGTCGAGGCGAGGAGACAGGTGCTTAGGATGAGACCCGTCACCAAGTGTCTGGTGTTGCGCCACCGAGGCCCTCGGAGATGTTCTCAGCATAGTATCTAATGGGCTTCACCCACCCCAGGGTGCAGCTCCTTTCCATTCAGGGAACAACTGCATTATTGGAACGTCTCTTACTCTGACACTTGATCCCTGGTCTCTGGGACTGATGCTCACTGCCCAGCTGGTCGGGGGCTGGGGCCTCACAGGTGGGCTCTGTGCACCCGGCTCACCTGTCAAACACTAAGCACGGGACAACTGAGGAAGGAGGCTGCAGTGGTCAGCTCCAGGCTGGACCCGCTGCACGATGGGAGCTGCTTTCTAAGTCACCGACTGGTTTTCTTCTGTCTTATTTTATTCCTTAAGATTTTATTTATTTATTTGAGAGAGAAAGAGAGCATGAGCAGGGGAGGAGCATGGGGGGAAGCAGACTCTTTGTCGAGTGGGGGTCTGGATCCCAGGGCCCTGAGATCATGACCTGAGCCCAAGTCAGACGCCTGAGTGACTGAGCCACCAGGGGCCCTTCTCTTCTGTATAAAGGAAATGGGAGCCCGTCACCAGCCCCAGCAGCCTATCCTAGTTCCGCTCTTCTCTACAAAGCCCTTCTGCCCCGTGGCCAGGCGTAGTGGTCCCGGAGTGAGGCTCTGATGTGTCCATCTGCACAGCCGTCCACTGGCAGAGGGGACGAGAAGCCTCTTAGCACGTGTGAGCTGTCAGATCAGAGCGCGCACACCTGGTAGCCCGCTTCATGTCTGCGCCCGGCACAGCCCCGAGTAGGCGGGAAGGGCCACCCCAGGAGGAGTTCAGAACGCTTTTCTGAAAACCCCAGAGCTTCCTTCCAGCTCCATGAGCGCATCTTCTAGAAAAGATTGTGGCCATTCCTAAAATGTTACTCACTCCTGTTGATTTTGTTATTCAGATGATTATTCTCAGCCTCGCTGGAGAGTAGGACGATTTCGTTGGCAGCAGAAAGTGGAATCATTTTGTTTCTCACCACGGGACGAGTAAAATTGACAACCTCCTCCATTCCCGCTAAGTCATAATTAGAAATTAGAGCTGCAGCAGACTGTTCGCGACAGCTGTAAACTCTGGCAGGAGCGCTGACAAACACCTCAAAACTCTGTCAGTGACGGAACTCACGACATCGTTTGGATAATGTGGGCTCACTCTTGCCCTGTACCAGCAACCCAGAGAGTATTTAAGAACGGCTGTCTTTTTTAACGGGAAAAAAATTAATCTCGACTTGTTCCTGGGATCTTTCCTTCTGAAGTGTGGACACACTTGGGTTTTTATTCTCAAAGCAAACTGTTTTCACAAAATTATGATGATGGGCGCACAGGGCAGACATTTTGAACCCGGTCACAGGCGTCTGTGCAGTTCGTAATCACGCATCCTGCGTGTGAGCCTGTCCCCAGAGCGTCGGGTCTGCTCACATAAAGCCCCGTGTGCGGCTCGTCTGCACGATCGCCAACAACCTCCTGACCGTGTATGCGATTTGTCAAAACAGCTCTGAGGCCGCATGGACGCGGGACCATGAGTGTCTGGATGTTTCCATAAAACATGCTGCTGGGTCCGTGGCATTTGGGCAGAACTTTAGCTCTTTGTGAATTTTTAAACGACAGGTTAGTAAGATTTAAATTATCTTCACTAGGGATTCTGTGGCTACACGTGGGGCTTTATACAACACGATAAATTTCAAGCAGTTATTTGAAAACTCTCCGAATTCAGTGAAAATAGCCTTTGGGGGACTGACTCAGACAATCGTAAAGGAACGATCGACATCACACCCCAGCTCATGTGTAGAAGCCGCTTCTGAGGGGCGGAGAGAGGAAGACGCCCATGGGTCCCCGCGGCCTTCAGGGTCGCCTTAGCTTGTACTTTCCCTTGAACCATTTGGGTCCCGGGAGGTGTCGCATGGAAGAACCCCTCTGGTCCTCAGTCCCCTCGACCAGCCTCTCATCGCTGGGCCAGCGCAAACTCACGGGTTTACCCCTTTCTGGGAGCAGCCGGGGGTGATTTCGTCTGAGCTGATCACCACACGGGCTCCCGTCTCATAGCGGGAGTCACGTCTGCAGGTGGATGGGATGGCTTCATGCACCGTGTGGCCTGGGGGCTCATGGCCGGGACCCTCATCTCGAAGCCCATCGTGGGTCAGGCCCGGTTCAGGGACAACGGTCCAGGAGCAGGGACGACTCCTGCCCCATGAGGCTCCCCGCCGATGGCAGCATGTGGGGTGGTGGCAAGGGTCGCAGGGACGGCCCTCATGGAAGCCACCCTGTGCCTCGAATGTCCTCCTCTATCCTCTGGGAGCAGCTCTGGCTCCTGCAATGTGGGGGCCCCGGCAGGAAGCGTGGCGTTGGGACAGGGTCTGCAGCGAGATTGCTGTTTTCCAGGAGCTGAGGGGGATGCCGCTGAATGGAGCCGGGCACACGTGGCACTCCACGTGAAGGCCTGGGTCCTCTGTTGGAGAAAGGACCAGGGAGCGAAGGCGAGGTGTGCAAAGAAAGGCTCCTCGGTGCTGGGGTTGGGGGCAGAGCTTGCATTTGCCCTGAAGTGCGTGAAGACGGTGGGACCATCCGGGACAGCAGCAACCCCTCCCAGATGCCCAAGTTCTCCCTTTGCGCTGTGAGACAGGAAGCTGAGGCCGCGGGAGCCCCAGTGCACTGTGTCTCTGAGCAGCCCTTACTGTAGACGGTGCAGACCTGGGAAAGGTCCCCCTTGCCCAAGGCTGTGAGCGGGGCCAAGGGTCTGCCCTCCCGGGAGCACGAGTGCTGCCGCTCCCAGCACTCCGCTCAGACCACCACCACCAGCTGCCCTTGTCCTTGCAGGGGCCCCGCATGAGGCCTCGAGGGCCCAGGGAGGTAGATGTGGACGCCCCACCACCAGACTCTGCTGCTGCTTTGGGGAAGACACCACGTTGAGTCATTTGTCACAATGACATGCATCCCGATGACAGGAGGCCGGGAGCCTGTGAACACTGCCAACAGCCCCACTGGGGCCAGGCACCCACACGAGCCTCGGCCCACCCACCCACCCAGAGCAGGAAAGGCTACACCTGATGGGGGGACCTCGCTCGCACTTGATTGATCTGCTCGTAACAGAGCTAATAATTACCTGGCTCTTCATTTCCATCCGTCTTTGTAACATGAAATTTCCCTCCGTGTGAGTGGCCTGGGCCCGCAGGGGCAAATTGGAGAGCAGAGCTGCTCGCCGGCAGGTGCGCCCGCCGCCCCCCTCTGCTGCAGGTACTTCCCGAAGACTCACAGCCACACATAAGCTCCGTTTCAAATGCTCTGTTTCATTTTGATGTATTTTAAAATCCACTCAAGTTTAGGAAAACTTAATGTTTGAAATTAGTTTTATCCGCATTCCTGCACACAGTTTCCCATACATGTCGTCAGAACAGAGTCTGCCTTAGGTTATGGCTTTGTTTCAGGAGACCTAAAGTACGTCCCCGCGAGAGCGCTTACCCGCTGGCAGCCACGGCGCATCCCACCCACCCTTTTTCCTCTTGCTCTTGGTGTCTCCAAACGGCTACTGTGTCACAGACAGCTCGAAACCCTACCCGATCGCAGGAGAGAAAGGCCTTTCAGCAGAGTGGTCTCATTTGTAAGACAAATACAAGTATCTTTTAATCCATGTGTTCAAAAGGGATTTTACTGCCCAAAAGAAAGGCTGACAAAGGGGCACTTGGTCTGGTGCTGGGATTTGGGGGCATCTGATGGGGTTTGGTGGGGTCTGGTTGGGTTTGGTGGGGTTTGGCGGGGTTTGGTGGGATTTGGTGGAGTTTGGTGAGGTTTGGCACCATTTGGTAGGGTTTGGTGGGATTTGGTGGGGTTTGGTGGGATTTACTGAGGTTTAGTGAGATTCGATGGGGGCTGATAGAGTTTGGTGTGGCTTGGTGAGTTTTGGTGGAATTTAATGGGGTTTGATGAAGTTTGGTAGAGTTTGGTACGGTTTGGTGGAGTTTGATGGGGATTGGTGGAGTTGATAGGGTTTTGGTGGGATTTGGTGAGGCTTGTTGGAGCTCTATGGAGTTTGATAGACACATGTGGACTCACACACTCACAACTGTCTCACACGCTGACACGCACACACTGACATACACCTTCCCCTCTCCCCAGACTAGCAGGAGCCACCAGTGTTTCCTCCCAGCCCCTGACAGTTCGAGTCTCCTGAAGCACTTGCTAATCATCAACGTTCAGCCTCCAGGGTCTCCGAACCTGCAAGTCTAGACAGGGCCCAGGCATACACCACGATAAAATAACCAAGTGAGGGGGTGCCGGCGACATTGGCCTCTGCGGCTTTTCTGGCTGGAGCCGGCCCAGCCGCTCCGGGAGGCCTCTTGGATGTGCTTCCCTCCCAGCCACTCCTCGCACCTGTCATCGGCTGGGTTTGCGGGATTTCCTTTCACGCCTGCTTCCCCCAGGACGCTACCAGTCCAGCAAGGACCAGGGCGTTCGACAGACTGTTGCTGAGTGGCCCAGTGACTGTCTCAGCAGGAAGGGCATGGAGAGGTCATTTCAACCCTTCTTGTGTCTTTACCTTCAACACCTGAGCACGGGGAGTTCCGCCGTTTTGTAAGAACTTCCTCTTCCAGCCTCTCATGTGTGGCCTGGTAGCGCCATGTGACCTCAGAGTGGTGCCGGCTGCCTTCTCTCTGGGCTTGTCCGGTCCTATCCCTCGGCTGTGTGTCTCCTCGGTTTAGAAAGTTCCCATACCTGCCGGGGTCTGGGAAACGGAGGATTTGTGCTTCGTTCCTGGTCCTCCGTCATGACGATGACGTGTCTCCTAAGATCTTGACAATCAGGAGAACAGCGTTGGGTTTTGAATTTAAATGCACATGTTGATTCATAATTGATCATCAGATCCGAGACAGCTTAAAGACACGGGACGGCTCCCCAGTGAACGGACCGAGCTGTAAGCAGATTGAAGGCACTCGCTTAGCTCAGGACTGTCTAATTAAGGCGGGGACTGGTGAGCTTCGGAAACGAGGGAGGAAGAAGCGGCTCCGTGGGGGGCCAGGCCTCTGTCTTCCTTCACGGTGTACCTGCGGCCTGGGGGTCCCCGCTGGCTCCATGCCCCGCAGGATCGGCTTGCCGCCGAGTGGCTTGTTCTGCACTGTCTCTCCACGTTTCCCTCACCCGTTATGCGACTCTGCCAGGTGACTCATCCTTCTGAGCAACCAACCAGGCATGTTATCTGTTTGCTAAAATGACCTCAATGCCCCCATTTTGTCCTTGCCCCCACTCGGCTCTCTTCTTCGTCGAGCCCTGGGTCCTGATGGAGCTGCTCTCACCATTGGTGTTCAGTTGTGGAGCTCAAGCCCGGAGCTGCCATCTGCGGTTGACGGCGAGGACTCTTCCTCCTGTTTACGCCCAAACGCTCCCACTTCCGTGGAGCCCATCAAGAAAGGGCAGCAAAGCCTTTCTCCTACCCAGCTCTGGGCTCTCTGTCGGTGCCTCCGCTGGGGGTGGCTGGCCTTCAGACAGGGCACAAAGCTCCCGGTGGTGCTGGGGGCACTGGGGTCAGCCTGCGCCAGGTAAGCTCAGGAGTGCCTGCGGGGGACCCGTCAGGGCGGCGACCTGTGGAGGCATCGCTGCGCGTGCCCGGGACCGTGGCCCAGGGGAAAGGGTGGACCGGGGAGACCGAGACATGAACCGGGTCTTGGGAGACGTGATCTCGGCAAGAGGAGAGGAAGGACAGGGGACGCGCATGCCGAGCTGAGCGGAAGCAGGTGGGGAAGGAGGACACTCCGAAGAGTGTTCTGAACATGAGCCAGAAGCCACTTGGTCGGCCAATAAGGAGTCTTGCCTCCCCGAGCTGGCTGCTCCCGGTCGCTGTGGGCTTCCTCCATGACAGTGAAAACGGAGCCGGACCCTCATCTCTTGTTAGGGACTTTCAGGTCTTGGGCAATTCCCGTGAAACAAAGGGCCCTTTCAGCTGAAGAGAAATCAGCCATGGATGTCAAGTGATAAGAACCTCCTGCTCATGCCCTCTTTGAGTTACAGGTCGGGACTTGGAGCCACAAACAGAAAACATCCTCACTCAGATACAAAATAGGAGTTACCTGTCGTGGGCAGTAAAGCCTGCGTCTGGAACGGCAAGTCAACGAGACACATTTGTCGAGCGTCATCTGTGGACACAACGGCTTCCGTGGCTGTTCCTTACGTCTAGAAAGCACGTTCTCCTGGATTACTTCAGTTTGGGGATTATGATCCTTGTTCCTGTTATTGAACTTCACAGTGTCCAACGGCCAGAGCCGGGCTCTTCCCCGAAGTTGGTTCTCACGGCTGAGTGAGGCAGAGCCCGCCTGTGACTTGTGGAGGGACAGGTCTATTGTGAAATGAGACGGAAGAGCGTCGCGAGCGTGAGTTTACCCCCTACGTTGAAGGTAACATGCTTGGTAATGTTTTTATTATTGTTATCATGAAATCAACTAATCAGATTAATTTTGAGTATCAGCCAATACACTATTTAGATTCCAAAACGGAGATCTTGTAGCAAATGACATAGAAATGGTCACCAGGAATCTGGCAGAAGTGAAGAGAGATGATATTCCTGACATCGGGTAATGTGTCCCCCGACTGAGGAAAAGTCTGATTTGACTGAGGCCAGGAGGGTGTGTTGAGTGGCTGCGGGCCTGGGGCGGTGCTGCCTCTGGGTATCACCTGGACATACTCTGTGTTGGGTGCAAGCCTCCAATTTCAACATAGGGAAAGGGAACGTTGGTTTTCCAAGCATTCTCCAATACTTGCCAGCCATGAAGGAGCCCGGCAGAGTGCAGAGTGGCTTCTCCCACCGGGCACTGGGCAGTCAGCCTCGCCGCCAGAGCTTGCTGGGCGGAGGTACTTGGCCTTGAGCACTGATTTCTCACTCCAAAGACCACCGGACACTACTGTTTCTGAACGCAAGCTTCCGAATGCAAGAAGCTCTTCTCTCTAGAACTTTACAAATAAGCAGAAAGTGCATGTGGCCAGTTTTCCTACGTGGAACCCCTCATGTGTGTTTTGTGGGTCTACAGGCAGCCAGGGGGCCCGTGAGGCAAGAGACAGGTGCAGGGTGCACACCTTCCTGCCGTGTGCTCTCAGGAATGACGGGCTCGCCTCTTCGGAGAAAGCTCTGTAAATGCTGGCTGCTCCCAGAGACCTCATTGCAAGCCCATCGACCCCAACCAGCTGGGGAGCCTGACCTCAGCCAACCACAGCCCCGGCTCTGACTCACCTGGGCCCGCTGGGAATTGATTCCAAGGGCTCTAAAATGAGCTCCGCACATGTTAGGATTGTTAGAGTCTCAGCGGCTGCGTGTCCATCTGCCACAGCGTGTCCATCTGCCATGCCCCCCCCCCCCCACCGCGGGCCCTGGAGCTGGGGTTAAGCCTGCGCCCGAGTGTCGCCCATAGAGCTGGCTTCCTGGGGAGTGAGGCTGACTCCTGGGCTACGGGCTGGGGATGGTGTAGACAAGGCTGTGCTGCTGCTGACCCTTGGCCTCACTTAACCTGCTGGCTGGCACAGCAGCCAGAGAACCTTCCAGCAACAGAAGGTCCCCATTTCCTAGCAAGGCTCTGGAGTGGGAGGCGCAGGAACTTCAGGCATCTGGGAAGCCACGGCTGGGACGCACCAGTGGTCCTGACATGGCAGGGCTGCTGCACCCTGACCTGTGCCCCCGCACTCGGGGGTGCCGAGAACTGGCCATGTGCCACGCGCACACCTGCATTTGTGGGGAACTTCCACTCCCCTAGATGGTAATTATCTGGGAAACAAATGACAGCAAACCCTGCCTTCCGCTTTCTCCTTGTGGCGGGAGATGGGATGGTTACATGGTTTTCCCTCTGTCTTTCTCTCCAGCCTGTGGGCTGTGGCTCTGTGGGCACCATTCTGGGCAGGCCCTTACAGTGAGTCTGCTGGTTGGAGTGAATTGCCCAGCCTGCGTAGACACAGCTGCCTCATTGCTAGAAGAGCCCAGTGTCCCCAGAAATGTCTCGGGTGTCCTTTGTGCAGAGCCAGAAAGAGTGGTCTGAGTTCCACGGAGCTTTGCTCTGCTGTGGGCTCTGTTCTCAGCGCCGTTCCCACTCTCTCCCTCAGAGGCCCATCTGTGACGTGTGCCGAGCGTGGGTGGCCACAGAGCTCTGAGGACCAGCCACTGGCTGGGAGCCCAGCGCACAGAGCCTGCGCGGCCAGCCCAGAGCCCACCTCCAGCCCCGGGAGCTGACTCCTGGCAGCCTGCTGTCCCTTCAGCCGTCGTGGACTTGGGCCACGTCCTGCTTGCACAGCCTCGGTCTCCTCCTGCCACTAAGTTTGTCACCAAGTGACCTAAAGGCAGGAAAGAAAACAAATTTCCCAAGGGGTTCTGGCCACAGTGGGGAACAGGCCTGGGCTGGGGCTGGACAGAGACAAGTGGCTTGTCACACGGAGAGTGGGAAGAGAAGGCGTGGGTGTTTCTGCATTTCTAGTCTTCAATTTTCCATGAATATGGTAGAATTTCATGCAATTTTGTGCTTTTGAAACATGTAATTTCTGTCTCAAATATTATGCAAATAGAGAGTTCTGTGGCAGTTGACAAGTTTTACGGTCCCCTCCCCCCTCCCAGAGTCCCCTCCTTGTCTTGTTGGGGTTCTTCTGGGCCTCACAGTGGCCTTGCCTGCCTCCCACAGCCCGTTCCTCCTCCTCTCAATCAGGCCTCCCCCCCCTCCTCCCCTCCTGCTCCCCAGGCCCTCTATGCCTGCTGTCTGGGGTCCGCCTGCTGCCGGGGCCACCGTGACGAGAGGCTGACGAGCCTCCATGCTGGGCGGTCAGCACTGTGTTTTCTCCTGAACGGCCTGTGCCTCTTCCCGATGAAGTCAAACTTCTAACAGCTGGCTGATCGTGAATTCCACGTGTCCAGCACGATATTACCCAGGCACCCGTGCCGCGGGCTCTCTGGCCGTCTCTCCACAGCACACAGACCGCAAGCACGTGTCCATTGGGACATATTACTGCATGACCCACGGGCACCCTGGCGGAGGGAGAGCCCATGAAGCCTCTTCTGCTCAGTCAGGACAGTCCGCAGTGCAGGGCGGGGAGCTCCAGACCAGAGGGCAGGGGTGACGTCTCCGTCAGACACAGACGTGCCTTCCCAGTGGCTCCATGGCCGTGACACACAGCGTGCTTGTCGCTGGGCTCCGAGCTCTGGGCCTCGTGTCATGCGAAGGCGCCTACTCCTCCTCCCACCTCTCCGTTCTGCTCCTGGCCCTGCTCCCGGCTAGCTGTTGTCCCTCAGAGCCCTTGAGTCCTCATGTCTTCTCCAGACCAAGCCACTTCCTGACACCCAGGTGCTCTGCAGGTGCCTGCTGGGGGGTCCTTGAAGATCACGAAGGGATGGCCAGAGCTTCACCCAGAGCAACAATGCACCTGCAGGGGCTCTCTTCCCATGGGAGCTTCCTCTGTCTGCTGTGGCAGGTCACGTGGTGTCTGTGGCTTACCGTCATGCAGCTTATTGCTCTACACGTCCACAGTTCAGAGGTCTGCGGGGAGTCCCAGGTCACAGCGAGGGTGGCTGCTGGACTGGTTCCTTCTGGATGCTCGGGGCAGATCCGCTGCTCAGCTCCCGGCTCCGTGGGCACCGCCGTCCTCACCTTGGTCCCTCTGTCCTCACAGCCGGCAACGGCGGGTCCTCTCCTACGTGTCATCTCTCTGACAGAGTCCCTCCTTCCTTCCCGTCCTCACCGAGGGACCCTTGCACTGTGTTGGCCGCCCACCCTGATAATCCAGGATAATCTCCCTATTTTAAGGTCATCTGATTAGCATGCTTAATTCCAGCTGCAGCCCTAATCCCCCTTGCCGTCCGCAGGTTCGGGGATTACGACGTGGACATCACTGGGACCAACATTCTGCAAGTTTGCTCAAAGCAGACAGGCTTTCTGTGGTGTGACAGACAGGATTTACTCTTCCCCAAAGCTCCCCTTCTGGGTGTGGTGAGCAGGAAGTAGAGGAATGGAGCGTTTGTAGAGTACACAATTAGCGTTTGAATCTTGATACTTTATGCACATTTTTTTGATAAGAGTCACACTCCACAAGAACATTTTATAAATTTTGCTACAAGAAGATTGGGGTCACGAGATTAAAGGTCTGCAGTTCTCCCAAGTAGCGGTGGCAAGAATCTGGGTCTGCTCGAGCTGCTTCTGACTCCAACCTGTGGTCCGCGCGGCTCCATGAACGGACACATGCCCCTGACCAGGGACTAACACGGAGACACTGCAGAGGACCAGGCTGCGAAGGTGGCACGCTGGCGGTGACTTCCCACAGGGACCGGCTCTCCTCTGCTTTGCCCGGCTGGCTGCCACCTTGTCTTCGGGTTGAGTGGAACACGGAGGACCCACCATTCAGCTCTCACCGAGCATTCCTTTCCAATTCCCTAGAAACCGTGTTTTAAAGTCTGGTTGGAGATTATTTTAAGGGGGTTACTAGCTAACATAACTGAGCTCCAGGAGCTTTCTTGGTGCCCCATGAGCAAGAGTTCATTCGTTGTTTGCTGCAGATACACGAGGCAAGGCAGCAGACCCTCTTTGCCGATGAGGAAACTGGCTGAAGGGGGTGAGTGACTTGCCCAAGCCAGTCAGCGTCAGAGCAGAATCGACGTCCCCAGAGCCAGGCTCCCATCGGTGATGCCTCTGCCTGTTCACCTGTGGAGGGGTTTTCCTGGCAGCATAGCACTCCCCCCACAAGCAGGTGCGTGCCCATCACTGGGCTGCTCACCAGGGGAGTTGCAGCATATGCACGCAATCTCTCCCTAACACAAGCTAGCACCATTTGTTCCAAAAAGTTCATGATTTCCAGTTGCCGCTGTAGCTCCTTTTGGAGGATGCCTCATGAAAACAATGCTAGAAATCCTGTCTCTGGTAAGTAAACACCACTGGTTAGTAACCTAGACAGGTTAGTTACCTAGGCTTTGGAAACGGGACAGTGAACATCTGAAGAGGACCCAAACATCGCTTCTGCCACAAGCACAATCTTCTCCTTCAGCAGTCGCCCCCGGCATGGCCGGCAAGGTGACGGGCTTCTCCGTTCTGCACTTCTGTCCATCCTCACACAGAGCACTGTTGACAGGCATGGCCAAAGTGGGCTGCAGAAAGGGGACGGTAGGAGAGAGGATGACAGAGAGAGGTGAGGGGTTAGGTAGTTAACACATGATATGTGTGGCTCCAAGTAACTGATTAAGTTTGATGTACTAATCTTAATTATTATAATTACATATAATTAATATTAATAATATTCTCATATGATTGTCATGACAGGTATTACTGTTTACAAAATGCTCGACCATTTTGACACAAAAATAGCATTTTAAGTTAATAACGGCTTTTCAAATAGTAAATAGATCTTCTAGTCATTGTTTTTAATGACGGCACAGTTTTTCTTAGCGCAGGGCAAGCTGGAGGTCCTGATTGTCCATGTGCAAACTAGAGAAAAAATGAGCAGAGGCATTAATTTCAAATTCACAATTTGTGTTAATTGCAAAAACTACTGGTTGGTTGAATTTGTTTTAAAAGATCCACCACAAGCACATTCTGGGAGGCCACCCATGAGTGATGTAAGCCACTGACGTCGTGCCCACACACTGGCCCCGGTCTGGATGGCTGGCACGGGTGTAGGGAGCGGCCTGGCCCACGGTAAACCCGTCTCCCTGTCATTGTCCCCCTGGAACGCAGACGGCCTGCAAGCTGACTTCATGCACTAACTGGCTATTTATTGGGAAAAAAGTCCCCACTGAGGGGCAGAAGCATTTCAGGGAAATCTGTTCATTCTGAACAGAAACTAGTTGTTGTTTTAAATTGTTTTAAGTGCAACCTCCCTTTAATCTCCGATGGGGTCGTCAGGCTCTCCCAACTACAGGCCTTGCTGAGCCTCAGACGGGAGGTGTGAATGCGGCGATTTGCGGAGTGTGGTTTTTGAGGACTGGGTTGACGGCACACAAGGAAGAGGACAACTAATTACTTCACGGGCTTCTGACACTCAGCGGCTCCTACTACTCCAAGTGAGGCTTTCATTTTCCCCGTGATGCGTTGTGTACAACAGGCGTCCTCCGACTTCAAGCGTACGATCTGCTTATTGACAGCCATCCACGACGTGCAGGGGTACCCATGTTCAAGGCCCCCGCACTCCATCTCATGGTGGGAGAAGCAGGTGTGCGCATGTCCAAGGGCAAAGAAGACGGGCGGGAGAGGCTATCAGCGCAGAGGATCTTGGATTCAGCAGTGGGTTCAGCAAGGGACTATCACCACCGTGAGAAGCCGTAAGTGGAGAAAAATGATCCCTGAGGGATTTGCATAAGGCATACACATGGTTGTTAATAAAAGCACAGCTCCCATGACAGTGAGGGACACAAAGCAAAATAGAGCAAAACACTGTTTTGGGAGAGCCTGCTGTCAGCCTGTCCTTTCCTTAGTAGGTGACTTCCTGCAGGGTGATCAGACCGTTGCCCTCCAGACGCTTCACCCAAGTCGGGGCGCTGGAGCTCCCAGACCCCGGCCCCCAGCTCAGTGACCTGCAGGGACTCTTCTTGGCCTGCTGTGTGTCTTCCTGATTACCACGGCACCGATGAGGCGCACCCCTCCAGACGGCGGGACTGCCTTGCTGGTCCTCAGACATCGTAGCTCAGTCCAGTCTGAGCCTTCCTCACCCGGTACCGAGCTTGGAGCTCCCGGAGTGCTCCTGGGCTGGAGTTAAGAGCCGCAGCTCTTTGAGGAACTGAAGCTATTGGAGACTTTGAAACTACGTAGCACGATGAAAGCAACACCGCGATAGCACAAATACCTCACCGGGAGACCTCGGGATCGGGAGCCCACGGAGTGCTCTCTAGGGAGCCCACGGAGTGCTCTCTAGGGAGCCCAGCGGGTTCGCCACGACCCGAGAGGTGAATGCCAAGTGCCAAGGACGTTGGGCGGAACCTGTTTGGTTATGTTCTAGTGCTTGATTTTTCTGACATGAAACATCATCCAAGCCACAGCAAAATATACTTTTGAAATTTGACATCGCTTTATAATAATATTTTAATAGTTTTTCATTATACTCAGAACTTTTATAATCACTTAATAATTGTATTTCAGAACTTAGTCACTCACTTTTGGTTTTTTTAGAGTTACCTTCTTGCCTTCAGACCTCTCTATGCTTCCCTATGTTAGGGCATGACTCCGAGGCTGGTGGGCGTTGTCTCTAAGACCCAACCACAAGCAAGGCAGGGCTGTGCTGGGAACTGCTGAAACTATGAACTTATCTAGTTTTTATTTTCAGCACAAAATTAAAACTGTATGAGGGGCACCTGGGTGGCTCAGTGGGTTAAGCCTCTCTGCCTTCGGCTCAGGTCATGATCTCAGGGCCTGGGATCGAGCCCCGCATCGGGCTCTCTGCTCGGCGGGGAGCCTGTTCCCCCTCTCTGCCTACCTCTTTGCCTACTTGTGATCTCCCTCTGTCAAATAAATAAATAAAATCTTAAAAAAAATAAAAACTGTATGCAAATCACAATGGTATCAAACATCAAGCAGAAGGTAGACAGTTCTTAATAATCAAACATTAAAAAGTATCTATGTAAAATTTGGTTCTATCTTACAAAAAAAGACTTAATCATGTATTTCAACCCTTATCAACTTTAATTTGACATTTCTTTCTTAAACTCATTGCAAGTCCTAGTCAAATCTCTGCTTTGTGTTTTATAGAAATACATAGTTGTTAGGTTTCATTACTTTAAAATCTTTATGACTCATCCACCAAATGGAATTTTATAATAAAAGTCTATAACACATAGTTATTTAATCAATTACAGCTTAATGATTGTGGTTTTAATTTGAAAACTACAAAAAATGCTCTATTTTGCAAACTTTTAATTCTGAGATAACTGTGCAGTTGTAAGAAATTCTACAGAGACATTCCATGTACCCTGTGCTCAGTTACCCCCAAAGACACCTCTCGTGCAACTACAGAGCAGCCCTGCAACCTGGAGCGGTCACTGATGCGATTCCCCAGTTCTTACCAGATCCCACCTGTTCTGCATGCACACACACAGCTGGGTATGCATGTGTGCACGTGTATGTTGCACACTTGTGCATGTTCAATTTTACCAGGTCTGTAGGTGTGTGTCACCTACAACGGAGAGCAGAATGGACCCATCCAGGGGACCCTTCCCACCGCAGCTCTGCCCCTGCCCTCCAGAGCTGCTTGCACATGGTCCGCCTCTAATCTCTTATGCAATTTACAACCTCCTCATTTCAAGAGGGCGTATATGGGAAATCATACCGTGGGACTAGCTTTTTTCTTGTAGCACGACTCTCTGGAGATCCACCCATGCTGTGCGAATCCAGAGCACTCCCAGTTTCTGTGAGGTAAGATTCTGTGGTCTGAATGGGCCACCATCTTCTCGACCATTCACCCTCTGAGGGACATTTTGGGTGTTTCCAGTTTTTGGCTTAGAAATGAAGCTGCTATGAACACTTGGGTACAGATATTTGTAAGTCGTCACTTCTCTGGGGGTAAATGCCCATGAGGGCCATGGTTGGGTCATAGGGGAAGTCTAGTTTAGACATCTGAGAAACTGCCAAGTTTGCCTTCTCACCAGCAGTACTTGAGTGATCCAGTTTCTTCACACGCTTGCTTGTACTGAGGTGGTCACTGGTTTTGTGTATGAGTCTTTCTAGCGTGTGCAGTGGGATCTCCCTGCCGGCTGGTGATGCCGCGCATCTTTTCACATGCTCGCTTGCTACCTGTACGTCCTCTTCACTGAAATGTCTTCTACTGTGTTTTGCTCATTTTCTAGTTGGTCATTCGGTTTTTTTCACTAATAAGTTTTGAAAACTTCACCATCCTTTCTTTAACCAACATCACAATTTTTTCTTAAAAGACAAAATGAAACAGTATTTTTTTTTTTGTGGTCTTGATGAAGACCCTTCCCATCCACTCTGAGACGAACAGGCAAGCAGTTCCCACTCCTTTCCCTACAAACATGGTTGTTAAAAAGTCCTCACAAAATCCTTTCCAAATCTCAGTGTCTAGTCCCTTTTATAACCTCCATCTGGGTAAGAGACATGAGTCATATAACCAGGTCCCAAAAGTTTCCTTTGAAAATTTCTGCCTTGTGGTCTTGTATCACTCATATCCTGGTGTTTCTGTGGAGTTCTCCAGTTAGGATCTGGGAACATTGATTTCTTTTCAGGACACACTAAAATGTTTTCCAGCCTCTTTTTCCTTTCCTTTTCTTAATTTATGCAGTAATCTTATCCAGCTCTGGAGTTCTAGTCAGAAGTACATCTTTATTATCAACTCTGAACTTGCTTAACTGGACACCTTTAACCAGAGTTTATACACTCCCTCTCAAACTGCCATGAGCTCACACATGCAACCTGCCTGCTCACACACATGTGCACA
Organism: Eira barbara; assembly: GCA_020311275.1. NCBI lineage: Eukaryota > Metazoa > Chordata > Mammalia > Carnivora > Mustelidae > Eira > Eira barbara. The sequence continues at coordinate 1,212,553 of JAHRIG010000025.1, forward strand.
CAGTTGTAATTATATGCATACACATGTACACACATGAACACAAGCACACATGCACATACTCACCAACCTGCTTCTCCTCTGGTTTTTCTATCTGGATGAATGTCACCTCCATTCACTCTGGGATCAAAGCCAGGAGCCGGTGGTCCTCGACTTCCTTCCTTCTGCTACTCCCCACTTGCAACTGATGTGTGTGTTCTGCTACTAACTCTCTTCCAGTCTTTCCGTTCCTCCTCATTCCCTTTTCCTCATCATTGTTATTTTTTACTTTTTACTAAGCCATTATAAGATTACTTACAACTTATTTCTCTGGCTTTAATTCTCTTGTATGTGGCTAAAAGGCTCATATTTTGAAAAAGTCAATCTCACAATTTTTTTCCCTCCATACCTTTAAATCAACTGTAGTATTGATAATTATACATATGTTGTACCACAGACTTTTCTTCCTTTCAGAGCTAGTTATCTCTCCATCTTGGTCTTCACAGGAAACTTCATTCTACAGAACTTTTGACAATTCTCCAAACTACGTCTTTTCTCATGTCCCTATTCTTTTGTCCTTATTACTTAGTATGCTCTTTATTTCCAGATGAGTAACTGTCACTTCACGCAAACTTCAATGTCCCGGGATCAATCGACCACTCCTTCCTTTTAGCCTATGTGGTATCACTCCTCTCCAGATAAGGTATCTATCGCATGACATCACTCATCGATTTAAATTGGTGTCTCCACTGCAAGCTGTGAGCCCCTCCACAGTGAGAACAGAATGGTTTCACTACTGAATTCTGGACCAACCAATGCCTGTGGCCTTCAGATTGCTGGAAGGAAAAGGATGATCACATCAAAAGGAAAAGTCCAAAAGGACTGGACTTGAACAAATGTGAAGCCAGATTCTTAAAAAATTTGAATATAAAACCCAACAGCAGCATGCAATTTACTCCATAAATGTTTGTATTTATAACGGAGACATGCATTTATCACATCTATAAAATATCTAAAATGGGCCAATTACATGTCTCAGGGCAGTCTAGAGGCACCTGACTCTGGACCCTGAAGTAAGAGTGTGTACCTTGGGAAGCTCAGACACAACCCCAATGCTCGGGCTGACAGTAGTGCTCACTGCATTGACACTAACACAAGGAACACCTCTGTGTACATCATGTTACCAGTCCATACAACAGTTCCAATCGATGGACACTATCATTATGTCCAGCTGCATAAACTGAGGCTTCAAATGCCAAGATACCTTGTTAATGCAAGAATAAGTTTGTAAGTGACACAACTGGATCCAAATCCACATCAATCTGATTCCATAGTGTTTTTTTTTTTTTTTTTTTTATGTCAGTAGCAGGGCATGGTCATTTGAAGAACCAAACCATGTATCTTTTGTGGAAATACGTTTTCTTCCTTCCATACAGCCCTGCAGCATTGAGACTGAGCAAAGGGGCAGACATTGGTTATTCTGGTGGGGAAGGTGGTGTAAGTCACGAAATCACTGCATAATTTGTAGGTCTCAGAAAAGACCCTGAATCACTAAGGAAATGTTGAAAAAGAAAAACAAAGTTGGAGGCATCACACTGCCTGACTTCAAGTTATATTATAAAGCTATGCTGAGTGAAATAAGTCAAGCAGAGAGAGTCAAGTATCATATGATTTCACTTATTTGTGGAGCATAACAAACAATATGGAGGACAAGGGTAGATGGAGAGGAGAAGGGACTTGAGGGAAATTGGAAGGGGAGGTGAACCATGAGAGACTATGGACTCTGAAAAACAACCTGAGGGTTTCGAAGGGGTGGGGGCTGGGAGGTTGGCGGAACCCGGTGGTGGGTACTGGGGAGGGCACGGATTGCATGGAGCACTGTGTGTGGTGAAAAAACAATGAATACTGTTACGCTGAAAAGAAATAAATCATAAAAAAAACACAAAAAAACAAAACAAAACAAAACAAAAATAAATAAAGCTGTGATCAACAAGACAGCATGGTACTGGCATAAAAACAGACACATAGACCGGTGGAAAAGAATAGAGAGTCCAGATATGAACCCTCAACTCCATAGTGAAATAATCTATGACAAAACAGGAAAAAATATGCAATGGAAAAAAGATAGTCTATTCAATAAATGGTGTTGGGAAAACAGGACAGCTACATACAGAAGAATGAAGCTCGACCGCTTCCTGACACCGTACACAAAGATAAACTCTAAATGGATGAAAGACCTCAACGTGAGGCAGGAATCCATCAAAATCCTCAAGAAAACATAGGCAGTAACCTCTTCGATATCGGCCACAGCAATTTTTGCAAGACGCTCTTCAAAGGCAAAGGAAACAAAAGCGAAAATGAACTTTTGGGACTTCATCAAGATAAAAACTTCTGCACAGAAAAGGAAACAGTCAACAAAACAAAGAGGCAACCCACGGAATGGGAGAAGATTTTGGAAATGACACTACAGACAAAAGGCTGATATCTAATATCTATGAAGAACTCCTTAAACTCAACACTCAAAAAACAGATAATCACATTAAAAAATGGGCAGAAGACACAGACACTTTTCCAAAGACTTACAAAAGAAGACTAACAGACATATGAAAAAATGTTCATCATCCTTAGCCATCAGGGAGATTCAAATCAAAACCACTTTGAGATACCACCTTCCACCATTCAGAATGGCAAAAATTAACAAGGCAAAAAAACAAAACAAAACAAAAAAACAAAAAACAAGTGTTGGAGAGGGTGTGGAGAAAGGGGACCCCTCTTACACTGTTGGTGGGAATGCAAGTTGGTGCAGCCACTTTGGAGAACAGCATGGAGATTCCTCAAGAAATTAAAAATAGAGCTTCCCTCCGACCCTGCCATTGCACTACTGGGTATTTACCCCAAAGATACAGATGTAGTGAAAAGAAGGGCCAGCCATACCCCGAATGTTCATTTGTTTACAAAAGCCAAACTGTGGAGAGAGCAGAGATACCCTCCAACAGATGAATGAAGGGAGAAGATGTGGTCCATATGTACAAGGCAGTACTACGCAGCCCTCAGGAAGGATGAACACCCAACTTTTGTAGTAACATGGACGGGACTGGAGGAGATGATGCTGAGTGAAATAAGTCAAGCAGAGAGAGTCAGTTATCATCTGGTTTCACTTACCTGTGGAGCTTAAGGAATAGCATGGAGGACATTAGGAGAAATAAGGGAAAATGAAGGGGGGTGGGAATCAGAAGAGGGAAACGAACCATGAGAGACTATGGACTCCAGGAAACAGTGTTTCAGAGGGGAGCGGGGGTGGGACAGGCGAGCCGGGTGATGGGCACTGAGGAGGACACGACTGCATGGAGCACTGGGTGTTCTACGCAAACAGTGAATCAAGGAACAGGACATCAGAAACCCATGAAGTACCCTGCGGTGACGAACATAACGCAACACTAAAAAAATGGCTTTGGATTTCAGAGTGGACTTTAAAAGTCCATGACAAGGTCAAAGATTTGGAAGTTGGGCTTTTAAGAGATAAAGATGAGTTTTGTCAAGACTCAGAGCAGCCCGTTTGCAAGCCTTGAGGGCACACTTAGGAGCAGGCGGGAGGAACGTGGGGCGGAGAAGAGGCCGTCTGTGCGTGTGCTTCCGCCGGACACACTCCGGTGAGCCCATGGGTTTCCGGAAACTTCCAAGCACCAGCACCAGCGCTCCGCTTCCCAGGGCGAACCCCAGAAAAGAGCCGCCGAGGGAAGCAGCTCATTCCAGCTGCGGGTGCCCCGTGACGGGCCCCCGGGTCCTGCACGTCCCAGAGCGACGTCGAGCATCTCAGGGTTTCCCCCTCCAGGGCTGCGGCGCCGAGTGATCTGTGGCGGACGGAGCGGGGACACAGGGCTCTCGCAGCAGAAGCCATGTGAGGTCCGTGGTCACCACTGACGAGGGCCAGCCAAGGACGCCCTCCGTGGCCCCACGACAGGAGGCCGCAGCCTGCTTCATAGGGACGCTACGCAGGTCGCCGCGGCAGGAACCCGGGGGTCAGCCCACACGCGGGGGGATGCATGGCCGGTGGCCAGCGCGGAGCCCCAGGGCCCGCGGACTCTCACTGCGCGTGCGTGCGACAGGCTCAGCCCCCGCCCGACGAGCCCGTGGGCACCGGAGAGGCAGGGACCAGTGCAGGGCGCGAGGCGGGGGCTGGCCCGCCGCCCCCGCGAAGAAAACCCGCAGCCGAACTGCGGACGCCCGGGGCCAGCTGCACAGACTCACCGTGTCCGGCAACGCCTGTCCAGGAGGCGTGGACCTGGGTTTGGAGACGCTTCCGCGAGGCACCTTCGGGGGAAAAGAGCCTCGAGGACCAAGTTTAAGTTTCCGAGAGTTTCTGCCCCAAACGGATGTGCTGCCAGCGCGCGGGCCCCGAGTGCGCTCTGAGTGCGGGGCCGAGGCGTGCCCCGCGGGCCGCGAGGGCCGGACAAGGACGGGCTTGGAGGCAGCGGCCAGAGCGGCTCCGCCCCGACCGCGCGCCCCGGTGCGGAAGCCGCAGCAGCAAGGGCGAAGGGTCCCCAGAGCTCTAACGGCGCAGGCAGCCGCAGCCGGAAGCCGGAGGCCGGAAGTCGGAGAAGAAGCCGGAAGCCGGAGCAGGAAGCCGGAGTGGGAGCCGGAAGTCGGAGCCGGAAGTCGGAGCCGGAAGCCGGAAGTCGGGGGCCAGAAACCGGAAGCAGGAGCGGGAGCTGGAAGTTGGGAGACGGAAGCCGGAGCGGGAGCCGGAAGTCGCGCAGGCAGCCGCCGCCGCTTCGCAGCCGGCGCGGGGCCGGGCCGACGTCTTCCGGGATGCGGGAGTGGCGCGCGGCGCGTGCGAGGCCGCGGACCTGCCGGGGTCCTCCCGCCGCCGAAGCGCGCTGAGGCCGACTTCGGAGGAGCGCGCGGCGGTTTTATCGAAGCGCCGGTATTAGAGGCAAACCCGTGTCTGCGGTTCCGGCAAAACCGACCGGAAGCGAGGAAGAGGCGCCGGGGCGCAGGGCCGGGGCTGCGGCGTCTGGAAGCTTCTGTCCGTGCGGGGCCCGGGCCGCGGAGGGGGTGGGGCCGGCTGCGCGGCGGCGCTGGCCCGAGAGGGGCACCTCGCGTCCTGGCGTCGGCGTCCGGAGCCGCGTGTGTCCTGCCTGGGGTCTCCGCGGACGGCGTCCGGTTGCTGCGGGCGGGACCCCGGGGGTCCGAGCCCGGCGCGCCGCGGACGGTCACCCCCGCCGGGACCGCGGCGGCTTCACACGACGAAGCCCCGCGCGGAGCCAGTCCCCGGGCTGCGAGGCGGACTTCGCGGACCCCCGGGCTCCCTCCCACCCGGCCCGCGCGGCCGTTACGACGAGTGTCGTCTGAACGGGGAGGGTGTCCGCAGGCGGTGTCCCGGGTGCGCCGGCTCCGTGGGGACGCGAGTTACAGTGACCGCAAGGACCGGAGCCCTGAGCGCCGCCTCTCCCCCGGGGCTGCCTGAAGACCGATGTGGGGACCCGGGCACGGGGCGGCCCCTCGCCCGACGGCGCTGGTTCCTCTTGGGTGCGTAGGACACGGTCCCTCCGCCGTGACCGCGCGCCGGGTTCCCCGCATGGAGTCGCGGTGCGCCGCGGCACAGCCCGGGCTCAGCCGCGCTGCGTGGTGTCTGGGGAGCAGCCGCAGGCCTGGGTGGGCTCCGTTTGTGCAGCCCGGCTGTGGGGGCCAGGGACGCGGCACTGCAGTGTGTTGGTTCTCTGCTTCCTTGGTGCGGGGGGGAGGGGTGGTGCGCAGGGTGCGGACTTCCCTGCGGGTTCCCTGGAGCTGCAAGGAGCGGCCTCCTCCCGCGCCCTCCTCCTCGGCCTCCTCCCACAGCCTCCTCCCATGGCCTCCTCCTCGGCCTCCTCCCGCGCCCTCCTTCTCGGCCTCCTCCCGTGGCCTCCTCTGTCTCCTCCCGCAGCCCTGCCTACAGGCCTGTCTGCAGTTCTCCCTCAGCCCTGCTGGCACCCCTCCCCTCTCGAAGCCCTCCTCCCGCAGCCCTGCTGCAGCCTGTCTGCAGTCCTCCCTCGGCCCTGTCCGGCGCCCCTCCCCTGCCGGCAGCCCTCCTCTGCAGCCCTCCTCCTGCAGTCTCTGAGGACTGACGGCTGCAGCGCCCAGTGCCGGCGTAATGAGCCCCATTCATTTCCTGCCGCTGGCATATGGCATGTCATTGTCCTCGGTCACCCAGGCAGAAGTGATGCAATTTGTTGGCATGTCCTGCCCCAGCACAGACTGTCCACCCCACTGAGCCCCCGAGAAAACAACAGAGGCCGCGGAAGGGCAGCCAAAACTTCACAGCCCCATCACGCATGCGCACAGGCCGCAGGGATGGAGTCCCTAGTTCCGCGGAGGAGAGGGAGGGGAGGAGGGGTCCTAGAACTCACCTGTCTGTTCGTCTGTCTCATGTCTCTGTGTCTAACTAGGAAGAACGTCGAAATCATTGACACTAATGGGAACCATTCTCAGGACATCCCTCCCAAGTCTGGTTCGAGCCTTTTGTGTTTCTCCTTCTGCGCATCTCAGCAGAACACGATGCAACAAACAAGGGAACAAGCAGACATGGGGATTTCGGTGCCTCTTCAGTGATAGGGAGCCAAGTACCCCTGAGGTAACCCCTACCCAGAAAGGATGGAGGCTTAGCGAACGGTCCGGTTGCTGTTCTGTCAGAGAAGGAGAACAGTGTCCGCATCCTACTGGACAATGGTTTGTACAAAGAGTCAAAATGGAATACTTCCTTGCAAGGTTTCAATGAGGTCCGCATCCTGTTGGGAGTTTGCGTTTTACAGGAAAAGACGTTTTGAGTGTCTGAAGCCAGTTTGAAAATAGGCAGAAGTGTTTTGCTCCATATGGTTTGAATTTTCACAACAGTGATAATAACATTCTAGAATCTGAGGCTGATGTGATCTATCCCATAATGCATTTGAGCAGGACCTAATGATTCACATGTTGTAATGACACAGATTACCCTTGTATGTGCTCTTTTGTTACTGAAGCATATTTATGGGAGAGCTGACTCCCAGCTGAGCCTCTTCCAGCCGTCCCTCGAATGCAGACAAGTGCACATATCAACACACGGCTAAAACTAACCCCGCTGCAAACAAGGGCCACCCTGATGGACTCAGCGGGCCTGTGGACCACTGTCTGCCCCGCTGATGAGGGCGCACACAGATCCGTGGCCATCCAAGCCATCTCCCTCATCCCCATTGTCAGTTTTCTGAAAACAGGTTGTTGGAGAAGATCCCATGATTCCTTCTAGCTCTGAAATTCTCTCCTGTGATAATGTGAGAGCTCCTCCTCGCTGGGAATGAAGGAAGCCACGGATGGTCACAGCGCTGTGGACCAGGTGGGCTCCACTGCTCATCAGGGAAGACATATCGCTTCCGTGGGGCGCCAAGTGTGCCAGGACCCGGGAAATCATAAGCATGGGGCATGGCTACAGATGCATGTCCTGATTTGAGGCATGAGCCTGGGGTCTGAAATGAGAAGCTGAGGCAGGTTTATTTGAGCGGTGACTGTGCTGCCCCACACCAGCCACCACTGGGCCTGGGGACACCGCTCTTGCCTTTATTGATCACGTGAAGGAGCCACATGTGGAGAGGTACTTAACAAAGACAGTTTGATTAATTTATGTAGACATATTTATCCCCAGAGATTAGAGGACAAGGTAGAGAAATTAATTTTTGGCTTATAAGAGTGAGCATTACATTCTGGGAAGACTTTTGAATTTCCTGATTAGGAAACAAGTGAAAATGGCCCTCTATTTGGTGAAAGATATTCTGTTTACCTTTAAATCCCAACATTCTTATTTTAAAAACAGGGAGGAAATGGAAAAGAGAAGAGAATGAGCAAGAAGTATGTTCTCGGCTTGGGTTGCGGCCTGACATAACTGTGTGTCCAGTGCAGGTGGGCTCTGCAGACTGGGCTGCGGCCACGAGTGGCTCACACAAGATCTCCTGCCTCCAGGAGGCTCCCTTCCTGCAAATCGCCGAACCTTGCACTTCCGAAGGCAGTTCCCTGTTGGCACCCAACCCCCCAGAGGAGAGCGGACCACCCCGACGTCACCCAGCAGACGACTATAAGAAAGCTCTGGAAGCAGAGAAACGGAGGCTGGCTGGCTGGGGACTGGGGGATCCGAGGAAGAGCATGGTGGGTTTCTCTTCTGCCTCCTGCATCCCCGATTTGGAGACAAAGAGCTGGCTACCCAGATACACCAGTGGGTGTAGACAAAACCCGCACACTGGCGGAAGTTGCTTTCTCGGGCAAGGGACTAGGAAGGGGCAGCCTGTTGGGACAGAAGGCGTTTAGACAGTAGCTGCTCCAGTCTCATGGGGGGCTGGTGGGGTGCAGGGCACCCTTGGTCCCACCTTGAAGTCTTAGCAAGGCCTCCCTGCCCCACCAGCGTGGCCTCAGGGGGAGACCCTCAGCCTCACGGGGCGGTGGGGACCATGCAGGGAGCAGGAAGGGCCCCCCCGCCAGTGATGATGGGACAGCGTCCTCCCACATGGTGCTGGTGGGGATCGGGCAGGCAGGTGGTGGGGAGAAGTCACCACTACCAGCAGCCACGAGGACCCCTCTACAGGCTGAGTGAGGCCTCCACCCCCTGCTGGAGGTGGAGGGAGAGCTGACTGGAACCGCAGCCCGGGAGGGGTCAGCATCTCAGAGCACACTGCGAGTCCGCACAGCTTCAGTGAGAGTCTGCAGTCATACCTGGCGCTCTATGAACAGCCCCGGCTAGAGCAATGTTAGATTGTCTTCAGCCACTGGTGAGCAAGCCACGATGTGTCCACTCCACGGAACACCACTCACTCTGTAGGAGAGAGACACGCTCCTGACCCGGCAACGGCCTGGTAGGTGTCCAGTGAACAGTGCTGCCCAGAGGAGACTGCTGGAAGCTTGCACACATAGAAACAATCCTACTTACATTCCTGAGATGCAGAAACAGGGATGCACAGCAGGTTGGGTGGGGGTGGGGAATGGAGGGGCTCAGGAGGGACCCCGCTGGTGGTGGGCGCCCTGTATCTAGACCGAGCCAGGACCCTGGCCGTGACACTGTGCTTATGGTCGTGCGAAAGGTTACTGGGGGAAGCTGGACAGGCGTGCACAGAGTCTCTCTGTCCGAGTCCGCACAGCTCTGTGTAAATCCACGACGGCCTCCCCGTAGGAGCTCTGGATGCCGTGCAGGGCCCTGACAGCCGTCGAGCGACAAGACAGGAGTGTGTCGTTTGGTGGGGGAGGCGGGTCACACCAAGCACACGAACGCGCAGCCCTAACTTGTGATCCAACCTGCAGAAGTGCCTGTCCTTCAGGCGAGTGACCTCAGAGACCTGAACGGGAAGGAACAGCAGGGGTGGGTGGTCTGGGCTTGGGAAGCAGGTGCGGACGTCCTCAGCTGGAAGGAACTGGGGGGTGAGGAGTGGCAGGTCCCAGGGTGGGGAGGAGGGTGGTCATGGTGAGGGGTGTCAGAAGGTTCCGGTAGTCTCCATCGGCACACTCAGAGGGAGACCGCGGGTGTGGACCCTGGTGGTCACAGCAGAGAGGCACAGATGCAGGAGTTCTGGAGAAGGCACGTCGCATGCACATGGGGGCGAAGGGAGCAGGAAGAATGGCTTCCAGGTCTGTGGGCCGAGCCACCCAGAAGTTGAAAGAGCCACACACAGACTCTCCACAGTGGGTCAGACAGGGGCACCTGCCATTCGTGTTTGGACATCAACATGATGCGGAGGGCCAGAGTGTTCTGGTAACTTGTATGCTCCTATTTGCCTAAAATTATTCCTAAAACCATGCAGTTCTCATCTGTTATTCATTTGTGGCTCATGTGATTTGTACATTTACTTTCATCCTTAGGATAGTGTTTGTCCAATTCTAAACAGGATCATTCAAATATATGAAGTTTGTCATTATTGCATAATTGTACAAACGTGTATCTTTGGATACATGATGGAATAATGTTTTGGGGATGAAACTGTGGGCTTTTGAACTCTTTTACTCCCTCCTCCCACCCAGATTGTGAGACATGGGCTGCTCAGTGCCGAAACAGGGAGAATGTCCGGGTCCTTGGCTCTTCAGGGCAATGGCCACGGTCCCATTGAGAGATGGACACGCGTGGACAATATCCGCAGGCCGTGTTTCCCTCCTGTGTACCGAATCAATGATGCTGTTTTTTTTCCAGAAGGGACAAGATGGGCCCCACCACCAGCCTTGGGTCGAGAGCCCTCAGTCACTAGGGACCACGACTCATAGCCCCAGTTCTGCCCCAGGGTCAGTCTGGCACACTGGGGGAGGCTTTCCCTCCTGCCTCTGACACCCTTGTTCAGTAGCTTGGGACCCCTTGTAAGCTTCTGCCCCAGGGCGAGAAGCATGGAGAGAGGGTGCTGACCCTTGCCATCCTGCTTCATGCTCGAGCTTCTGGTGAAATTACGACAAGAGCCCCATTCCATCTCACAAATGCCATGATGGGGTCCTAAATCATATAGTCGTGAGGGGAACGCGCCTTGCTCCTGACCGAGGTGGGAATGGGATGGGGCCAGCGCCACATGGCCTGCTCGCCGGGACCGCGTGGGGTACTCACAGCCCACACCTGGGGCTTCATGACAACATACGGTGAGCACTTCCTGGGACCAGAAAACCTCCACTGGAGAGGACACACTCCTAACAACTTCTTCGTTACCAAATCTGACTTAGCAAGTCGGATGGTTTGCCTGTTAGGAAATGCTGACCGGGTGCTGGGGGCTCCGTTGGTTAAATGTCCGACTCTTGATTCGGTTCAAGTCATGATCTCAGGGTTGTGAGACTGAGCCCTGCCTTGGGCTCCACGCTCAGCAGGACTCTCCTTGGGAGTCTCTCCTGCTCACTCTCTTTCTAAAATAAATACATAAATCTTTAAAAAAAGAAAATGCCTACAATCTTGCTTACTACACCACAGAAGAAAGTGTTCAATTCTGGTGGTGTCTAGCCTACACGGTCCATCAAAACCCATCCTTTATTTATTTAACTTTATTTAATTTTTCCAGTGTTCCAAGATTCATTGTTTATGCACCACACCCAGTGCTCCAGGCAATACGTGCCCTCCATAATACCCACCACCTGGCTCACGCATCCCCCTCCCCCCCCAAAACCCTCAGTTTGTTTCTCAGAGTCCACAGTCTCTCATGGTTCTTCTCCCTCTCTGATTTCCCCCAATTCCCTTCTCCTCTCCATCTCCCAGTGTCCTCCGTGTTGTTCCTTATGCTCCACAAATAAGTGAAACCATCCTTTAAAAGAAACAGGCACGGAATCCTGCTTTTCCAGGCAGCGTACAAGGTTGCAGAGACAGGAAGCTGCCTGAGACGAGCTTCTGATTTCGAAGAACTTGGGGATTATGTAAAAGACAAACCCAAGTCCCCCCACGTGTGAAGGGCGTGTGAGGAGAATACAGGTTTCTGGGGTTCATGGAACAGGCAGACTTATAGTTCATTCCTAAATACATGCCGGACTTAGCCACACGAAAGCATGGGAGGTGCCGAAGTAGTGCAGGGATCTCCAGTGTGACGTCTGGAGAGACAGAGCCCCTCACCCAAACTGGGTGATCTCTGCTTTTTTTTTTTAAATTAATTAATTTATTTTAATAAGCATATAATGTATTTTTATCCCCAGGGGTACAGGTCTGTGAGTCGCCAGGTTTACACCTTTCACAGCACTCATCCTAGCACATACCCTCCCCAATGTCCATTTCCCCACCACCCTCTCCCGTCCCCCTCCCCCCAGCAACCCTCAGTCTGTTTTTTGAGATTGAGTCTTTTATGGTTTGTCTCCCTCCCAATCCCATCTTTTCATTTTTTCTTTTCCTACCTCCCTCCAACCCCCCCGCATTGCATCTCCACTTCCTCATATCAAAGAGATCATATGATAGTTGTCTTTCTCCGATTGACTTATTTTGCTAAGCATAATACCCTCTAGTTCCATCCACGTCGCCGCAAATGGCAAGATTTCATGTCTTTTGATGGCTGCATAGTTAGTATTCCATTGTGTATATATACCACCTCTTCTTTATCCATTCATCTGTTGATGGACATCTAGGTTCTTTCCACAGTTTGGCTGTTGTGGACATTGCTGCTATAAACATTCGGGTGCACGTGCCCCTTCGGAGCACCACGTTTGTATCTTTAGGGTAAATCCCAGTAGTGCAATTGCTGGGTCATAGGGTAGCTCTATTTTCAGTTTTTTGAGGAACCTCCACAATGTTTTCCAGAGTGGTTGCACCAGCTTGCATTCCCACCAGCAGTGTAGGAGGGTTCCCCTCTCTCCGCATCCTCACCAGCATCTGTCATTTCTTGACTTGTTAATTTTAGCCATTCTGACTGGTGTGAGGTGGTATCTCATTGTGGTTTTGATTTGTATTTCCCTGATGCCGAGTGATGTGGAGCATTTTTTCATGTGTCTGTTGGCCATCTGGATGTCTTCTTTGCAGAAATGTCTGTTCATGTCCTCTGCCCATTTCTTGACTGGATTATTTGTTCTCTGGGTGTTGAGTTTGATAAGCTCTTTATAGATTTTGGATACTAGCCCTTTATCTGATATGTCGTTTGCAAATATCTTCTCCCATTCTGTCAGTTGTCTTTTGGTTTTGTTAACTGTTGATCTCTGCTTTTTTAAACATTATTTTTATTCTTTCTGGTGTTGTTCTGCATCAGTTTACATGAAGCTGACCTTGGTGCCGTAACAACACTTTCACGTCCCTGCAGTGGGTAATTCTGAGGCCGGTGGCTCTCCTGACAGTGGGCGGGGTCTCCTTCCTTTTGGGAGAAACTGTGTGGGTACAGGGGGTCAGACTCAGGCATGGCTGGTGGGGGGACCCACGCATCACAAGTGGGGAGCAGCCGAGTCCTAGAGAGAGGCGAATGCAGAAAGGAGTGTTTTCATGCAATCCTGGGAGGCCAGGACAGTCATTAGGGTGCAGCACACTGATGGGAGCAACGGGCGATCCTTTGGGAACCACGAACACATTCGGGAGCCCCTTGAAGTATGTCCTTGTGGGGGCAATAAACAAACTAGGGTCACTGAAAGGGTGATTTCTCTTCTAGCTGATGACTGGTGTGGCCTGGGAGGCATGGGGGGACGTGCAAATCAAAGACTATTATATATATATATATATATATATATACACACACACACACACATATATAATGTGTATGTGATAGCATTTTCCTCTCATGCACTGTGCTACACACACACACACACACACACACACACACACACAATCTCAAGCCAGGAGCTGGGGACAAGACCAGAAACACATACTTCTTCTGCCCCACGGTCACAGGCATTGTGGTTTCTCATCTTAGGGATGCCGTTGTAAGCTCATCAATCCTGTGGCACGGGAACTGGACCACCCTAAACAGACCGGGTCCTGTTCCAGACACCACACGGGTGAGGGTCCCCAGCCAACCCCACATTTACATCTGAGGGCTGATTCCCTCATGCCTATGTTGGATCGAGGTTAGGTCACTGTCTCATGACTGTTCAGTTAGCAAGAGAACACACACCTAAACCATGCGGAGAAGCAGACAGAGGCTCCCCGCGGCACAGATGACATGTGTATGTCCGTAACTTTGGTGTCACTTCCAGGCGGCAGACGGCTCCTGTGTGAGCTGGTTCAGGAATCCAGGACTGTTCTCCTACAGGTTCTTTGTTTCCTCTCCTGCTGGCTCAGAACTGCAGAGGAGGGTTCCCTCTAGAGGACGTGGCCCCCGTGCTGACCCATGGTGAGGTCTGCTCTCCCATTTCATGAGTTTCACTGTCAATGCTGATGGCAGGGCCCATGCTGCATCCATCATGTGCGGTGGCTAGAGGGAGGACTCGCCCACTTGCCATCGGTGTGCTGTGCGAGGTGAGTCAGGTTAGGTTAAAATAGCTTACATTCTCACAGAGCCCGATGCTCAAGACTTACTTTTTCCCAGTGAAATGATTATTTTCCTCTGGATTCCTCCCAAGGTATACCTATCTCTGCAGATGGGACTGGAAACATCACGGCCTTGTGTCCTCTCAGTGCAGAGCACAGCCAGGGTCCCATGACTCACTTTATGTCTGTGCCTTCATTCACAGGAGCTCGTCATGATCTGCATCCGACTAACCCTGGTGATGATGGTGATGACTGGTGGTGATGGAGGAAGGCCTTGAAGGCTGGACTCCATTCTCAGCCCAGGCACCTGTTAGATGCACGTGAGAGCAAGCTGCCTTTCCAAAGTGGGTTTCAGGTAGTGAAAAGCTCCCCAGAGGCTCCATCCATGCGGCCCGTCTTCTTCCCTGAGGACACATGATGTTTCCTCTCTAGTACGCTGAGTGGTTGGACTTCGTGTGTCAGCTTGGCAAAGGCTGCCATAACCAGTTGCTTACCCACTGATCTGGGTGTTTCTGAAAAGGTAACAACCAGTTGCAGGTGTGCTTATCATCTGTAACTGGTTGACTTTAAGTAAAGGAGATCACCCTTGATGATGTGGGCAGGCTTCATCCAATCAGTTGAAGGCCTTAGAGCAAAGACAGGTTTCCCAGAGAGGAAGAAATCCTGCCTCAAGATGGCACCATCATGTCCAGCTCGAATTTCTGGTCTGTGGGCCTGCTCTATGGATTTTGAACTTGCTAGCCCCCACAATCACAATTCCTTGAAATAAATCTCTTTGTATCTATCTCTCTAACTTGATCTATCATCTCTCTCTATCGTTTATCTATCATCTATCTATCTATCATCATCTATCCACTAATCAATCTACCTACCTACCTACCTATCCATCTTGGTTCTGTTTCTCTGGAGAGCCCTGATTTATACAAACATGTCGGTGACCTTGTATTCTCACACAGGTGCCAGCAGTGACGTGGAGAAGACAAACTAAATTGAAATGAACAATGGCGAGTAATTCTTTTTCGGGATTGTTGGCAGCACAGGCTACGGTGTGTGCAGCAACAACGTAGATCCCACAGTCTGGAAAACAGAAGGAAATACAGCAGAGAAAGAAGATCTATACATTGGTACTGATATTGTATCGTCTGTACTTGACCTTTACTCTGATCAAAGACAAGCGTCCACTCAACATGTCCTTTCTGTCTGGTGAGGCCTGTCCTGAGAGTTAAGAACTCTCTCCTCGGGCACTTATGGTGCCAGGTGTCCAGGTCATTGCACGTGCCAATTGGTCACCTCCTCAGCCAGCAGGAGCAGGGTGGTGCCTTGTTCAGGACGTAGGAAGAAATGTGTTTTGGGTATTGGCACAGTGGTCATGGTAAGTATCTTGACCCACTGTGTAGAAATGCTCCACTGTGGCTGTCTGGGTAATAGCACCACAGTCTGCGGGGCGGGGTCTCCGCCAGCTGGGCTTGGGGCCAACTGGAGAGCAGCTGCCCCATACCCACGTATGGCTTGCCTGTCGGCCAGATGCCCACACCACTGCTCAAGGAACAGGCTGCTATTGTGCAAAGCTCCTGGCTTCTGGGAGGCCTTTCTGGTCTGTCCAAGTCCAGGGTTCCACCCTACTGTGTCCACAAAAGCAGAAAAGAACAAAGCCAATAGGATGGGAGGAGAAAGAGGTCTAATCAGCCCATCAGCTGGTGCATTTCTGGATTCCTCTGTGTTATTAATTTGGACTTTCAGCTTAAAGACTGAGTTTCCTTTTATTGGATGGAGTGCTAGCCATACTGAGGATGGGGACACCGTACTGCCCAGGATAATTCTGCCAAATTCTCATCTATGGGCGTCAAGAAGCAAGAGAGTAGCGTGAACATCCAAAACCATTTGAATGGTGCCATTCTCTCCTTGAAGCAAAGGCTCCTGAGAGGCTGCGAATCTCCTGCTCAGTGACGTGAGAATACACACTTTCGAAACCATCATAGGCATAAACTAAAAAACATCTGGCAGAGGTAAGTAGAGAGCTTCTCCCAGTGTCCTCCTGGTGTTTAAGACGGAAGTCGCAGGAAGAGAAGTCTGTAGCGTTGGAGCGAATGGTTGCTTCCCTGTACCCCCACCTGTTCAGTTACTCAGGTGTCTGCTCCTGGGAATCTCGCATCTGGCCTTCTGGAGCCATCACTGAGAGACTGGAGACCTAGTTAACTCCGGAGCCCCAGTGCCCCATTTGTGTTCCACGGAAGAGTGAGATGTTGAAGGTTCAGCGCAATGAATGAAAAAGTCTTTGATTTCTTCTGCAAAATTGTCCATTTGCCTTTTTTTTAAAATAACATAGTTATGTCAATTGCCTTCTTAATAGCAGGAACTTACCTGAATATGCTTTTTTTCATGGTAATAGGAACAATACAGAACATAGCTCCACTTAAGTACAATCAATTTAGGAAGGAACAGTTTATACTAAAACAGTTATAGATTTTAATTGTGTTTCATAGATAAGGTGGAATAGCTTGTTTAAGATGAATTTTGTTTACTCAAAAGAATACAGAAGAATGACATTTTGGGAGAAAAACTACAACCTGCTTTCAAATTGTATTTTCTAAACCTTTCACTACATTGTACACTTGAAGGATTGTTAATTGGAAAGGAATTGCTACCTTCTGTCAGAGAGAACTTCTCATCAGGAAAAGACCAAGTACATAAGCGAGATTGTGCACCGAACTCAACAGCTGATGTCAAAAATTCTGCCAGAGAAGTTCTACAGTTCAACTGTAATATTCTACATTCTAGTATTTATTTTTATTTAACAAATATTAAAGTCAATTCATATATGTCCTGGGTATTCATGTTAGTCTAAACCAAACTTTATTTTGAGATAAATTTATGTCTCCTTAGGAATTTGTAATACTTAAATTATTAGGCTAATGAGAAATTGCCAGGCTCAAAGCATAGTTATGGCCCTTTATCTAAAATATATTAAAAATGATATTTACTTAAAAAAAAAAGAGTATGAAGCTTCATCATCAAAATTGCTTTCACTTTTACTTTTTAAATAAAAAAGTAGGTAAGTGAAAGAATCTCAAATCTTCCTTCACTTTCTTTTCTTTTTCTTTTTCTTCCTTTTTTTTTTAAAGTTTCTACTTATTTATTTATTTATTTGACAGAGAGTTAGGGAGAGATCACAAGTAGGCAGAGAGGCAGGCAGGGAGAGAGAGAAGCAGGCTCTGTGCTGAGCAGAGAGCCCGATGCGGAGCTCGATCCCAGGACCCTGAGATCATGACCTGAGCTGAAGGTAGAGGCTTAACCCATTGAGCCACCCAGGTGCTCCTCTTCCTCTGTTTTCATATTTTTCTACTACTGTACGCATTTTGGTGCTTCAACACAGAATGACCGTCCAACAAATTTTTCAAATAAATTTTTGGTTTTAGAATAATTTAAGATTCACAGAAAAAAAATTGCGTGTGAGGATGGTCCAGAGGACTCTCACTTTGCCACACGGTACCCTATTGTTAGCCCCATATGTTAGCAAGACCCATTTGTCGAAACTAATAAAGCAATATTGTTACAGTTGTTAACTGAAGTCCACACTTTATTCAGTTTTCCTTAGTTTTTACCTGATTTCCCTTTTCTGTTCTTGAATCCTGTCCAGGACATTGTATTAATTAGTTATCATGTTTTGTCAGGCTCCTCTAGGCTTTGACATTTTTTCAGAATTTCCTTACTTTTGTTGACCTGGAAAGTTTCAGAGGAGTGGCCAGGCATTTTGCAGGCTACACTCAACTTGAGTTTGTGTGGTGTCTTCCTCATGATTAGACTGGTTTTCAGTTTTGAGAGGAAGACACCAAAGTAAAGGCCATTCTCATCATATCATATCAAAATGACTTATTCCCATTGGTCTCGACCTTGGTTTATACCTACGCACTTTTCCGGGTCCCACTGTAAGTGGTTCTTATGGTTTTCACTTCCGGCTGTTCTCCGCAGGTTTGCAGGATCTTGCATCTCGTGACTCGCTGTTCTCGCTGTCTTGCTCTGCATGTTTGCTTTTGTTTTTGTGTTCTTTGGGATTTTCTATGTAATCATGCAAGCCATTTGCAAAGGCAGTTTCATTTCTTTCTTTCAAATCTGTGCTTTTTATTTCTTTTTCTTGTCTTATTGCACCACCTAGGAGTTCTACTTGGATGCCAAAGAGCAGCTGGGAGAGGGGACATCAGTGCCTCGTCCCAGTCTTAGGGAAAGCATCTAGGCCTCGACCACTAAGAATTGTCTTAACTGTAGGTTTTTGTGGATGTTTTCTATTAAGCTGAGGAAATTCTCCTCTATTCCCAGTTTATTAAGAGTTTTTATCTTAATATGTGTTTGATTTGTCAAATGTTTTTTTCTGCATCGACTGATAGGATCATGTGAGCTAACTTCATTTTCTAACATAAACCCTCAGCAGTTACTTGACATGCAATGGTGACAGCTTTGATTTCACTTACTGGTCTATAACCAAGTAGACTTTTCTAAAAAGGCTTGGCACCAAATATAATTTAATTTGGATGCTTGGGGTCTGTTTAGGCTGGATCTACACTCAAGCTATCGTTCTGTTAGCAGCTGGAGTTGTGCCAGCTGGAACTCTACTAGTTGGCATTTTCCAAAACACACCCCAATGAAAATTTTGCCTCAGTTACTTTTCTTATGTGCTTATACTGGGAACACCAGATGATTAAATCACATTCAGTAATTTATGTCTGGGTGTTACATCCCTGGTGAGGCACAGCTTTACCTCTACAACTTATACAACTTCACGTCTATAATGTTTACATTATTTTGAAAAATTGTCATCCATTTCTTTATGTATAACTCACCATAATTTCTGATTTTTTGATTAATCAAGTAAAATTTATTTCCCACAAATAACAAAGAAAGAAAAAATACAGCAACTTTGTCAGTTTATCAGGTGTTAAGTGTCTTCGACCTTTCCTATTTCTTTGGCTTTCTTGTGTCCCTTGCAAACAACATCTGTTCACTAAATTTTTGGTGCTTCTTACAAATAGAAATGAATAATTCAGCTTGGCAGTACAGTAGTCAGATGGCAGCTTTAGGCACTATTTACATCTAGTAAATAATTATTTTGGCAAGGTGGGTGGTAGAGACAAGGGCCCAGAAGTGACTTACAGGTTTCCTACAAGACTAGCTCCTAGGGTTAAATCTGACACGCGGAAGGGAACGAGCCTCCTTGGTCCTCACAGACCTTTGGTTTTTAGGGAATTCCAACAGTTATCTGATTGTTTCCTGAAATACGGATGGATTGGCATCAGCCACATGCTTGTTCGATTTTCTTTTTAATTCCTGAGAACATTATAATAGAAAATATTTGGAATAGTTTCTAGCAGAGAAATCTTTTAGAAGTCCCCCTGGTGTTGAAGGCATGGGGCAGGCCTGTAAGGAGTGGACGCATGTGTGGGCAGCAGTGACATCAGGACCCACAGAGCAGATGTCCAGCCCTTGTGACTCTCCCGTCCCATCTTCCTGTCATTCCTGTTGCAGGGCCTCAGCCTCTCTGTGGCTGGTAAGTATTGCTTATCGACGGGCGACTCATCCTCTGCCTCTTCGAAAATAAAGTTTCAGGAACACATATTCGCAAATATCTATGCAATTTCCAAGGGCATATTTACCGTTTTCATATACTACTGGGAGGTCGGTATTGACGATGAATGCATATAAACATATAGACACTTTCTAATTTTCAATTAAGTGACCTCCAATCTTTCTAGCACCATTTAAGCTTCTTGAAAGAAGAAAATCAGCTCCCGAAGGTGCCTGAGGATTCTCGTCTGTACTCCCAAGTGTCTGGATTTTAGCACAAAGTAAAATGAAAAATAAAAAAATAAAAAAATGACTGATGGATTCCACGACCTTTTAAATATTTTCAATTAGAAACATTGAACATACACTCAAAACACAAAATGGGTTCAATTATCGCCAACTTTTTGAAAAACAAGCAAAATTTAAAACATTTTGTCTCCCATTTCTTAATTCTCTATAGATCAGAGAAAACTCAGTCACAGACCAGCTGCCGCATCTCAGGGTCTACACGTCGAACTCATGCATAGTCTCTGTAACTGTAAAGAGAGTGCAGCTGTGTGCTGAGTGGCTGCTCTGTGGTGTTTGTGTGCACACACGTGTGTGCACGTGCGTGTGCGTGTGTTCTCATGTGACCCTCCTAGACTTGTCATTTGACGAGAGAGGAAACCAAGTTTCTGGGAAGCTTAGTGACATGCTGATGTTGTGTGGCCTCAGGCCTCCGCACACCACGCTCCTGGTGGAGCCTCGGGCGGTCTGTGCCCTGCAGTGGGGTCCTAAGTGCAGCAGGCTCCCTGGGATTAGAGAATGGCCAGACAGATGGGCTCTATCAAGTAGAGTGAGCATCTGAAAGGAGTGTTAGGGCTTCAATAGGAACTACAGTTCCCATGTTTGAATCTGAATCGAATTCCAAGAGTTTAGGGAAGAAATGGTTAGAATCGGGGCACCTGGGTGGCTCAGTGGGTTAAACCACTGCCTTCGGCTCAGGTCATGATCTCAGGGTCCTGGGATTGAGCTCCACATCGGGCTCTCTGCTCAGCAGGGAGCCTGCTTCCCTCTCTGGGGGGCCTGGGTGGCTCAGTGGTTAAGCCTCTGCCTTTGGCTCAGGTCATGATCTCAGGGTCCTGGGATTGAGCCCCGCTTCGGGCTCTCTGCTCAAGAGGGAGCCTGCTTCCTCCTCTCTGTCTGTCTGCCTCTCTGCCTACTTGTGATCTCTGTCTGTCAAATAAGTAAATAAAATCTTAAAAATAAAAAAGAAATGGTTAGAAAGAATATGTCTGTAGATAAATTTTATGAGAAGCTTTCATCAGGGAGCTAAGGGGAAAATTAGAGTGTGTGCTTCAGCAGAGATGGGGAAAGCCTCTTGAGGAGAATTTCACAGACCAAGGAAGCAACTTCCTATCCAACTGGTCTCGCTGTTTCAGTCCATCCAGCTCGGGACCACCTGCAAGATTATCCCAAGGTTCAGGGTCGTTCCCAAGTCATTTTCCAATCTCCCCCATTCCTGTGGTTTGGAGGACAGAGTCAGAAAGTGCTTAGCTAGAGCCTCAGGTCCCAGCCCATTGTGTTCCCAAATGTTTGCTTCAGTGTTGTAGTTGTGTCTGTGGGTTCATAGCCACAGCCCTCCATGCCGCCTTCCTTCGCTCGTGTGTTTCCTCGCGTTCCTTCAGGCAACTCTCGCTCTTCAAATGTCATGCAACTGCTCCACATTCAGGACGTGATTTCCCAGGCACAAAGCGATGCTTTCTGCTCTGCCCTATCACACCTGGAATGTTTGCTCCCATTTGGGCATCCCTATTGGACTATAAACTCCCTGAGCGTAATGCCGTCTACACCCTCCCGCACCCAGCCAATGCTGTCATAAGGACTTTAAGAGGATTTGTTTGAGGCAATGAGTCACTCTCCCTCTGGAAATGGAGAGAAAAGGACATTTTTATTTCCTCTCAACAGGATGGAAAAGAAGAGCCATTGACTTGAGAGAGAATCGTTCCCCACAAGCCCGGGGGACTCCCTGGGATGTGGAAAGTCACGATATGCACATACGCAGACACATGTCACGTAACGAACGTAGCACAAGCCCACATCTCCGCGACCTCACAGTTCTGGAGAGGAGTGCGGTGGTGCGAGGGTCACCGTCCTGTTCATCACCCTCGGAGCACATTGTTGTCTTGGCCAAGGACAGCAGCCCTTGAGTCTGGGTGGGGTGTTCCAGAGCCAGAGACGGCGTGGGTCTCACCAGCTGGTAGCCGAGGTTGGGGGGAAACAACGATGCCGGATTTCTAGCTGGGGCTCAGGCTGAGCTCAGGGACCAGGAAGGAAGGTGTGGGTGAAGCACAGAAAGCAAACACGACCGTTCAGCAGGGCAGAGTCCGGGGCAGAGTGTGACCAGCACGGGAGGAAGCTGCTGGTGAGGTGTGAAGACACCCTTCCAGCGGCGCAGGTGCAGGAAGGTCAGCATCCACCCCAGGTCCCCGGGGGCAGGGAGGGGGGTGTTCTCGCACCGAGCTGGCATTGGCTGATCCGGGGTTGGGCTCCAGGTCTCTCTCCTGCAGTGTCTGGCGGGCCCACGGTGTTACCCTGTCGCCCCTACATCACACTGATTATATGCACATGGAAGATTTTCTCCTCGTCTTTATTTCTTCATTATACTTAATCTCTTGGAGAGCAGTAAATGATCACAGAGATCTGGTCTCCTCCCGTCTAATGCCTGGAAACCGCAAGCGAAGGCTGGGTTCCCACCTGACTGATGTTGACAGGCAGGCTGCCCTGACGTTCATTTGCTCCTCCCTGCCTGTGGTGGAGCCCAATCAAAACTCCGATTATGCCTGGAGACGGGGAGCTCAGCCCCACCCAGCAGAGGTGCACGGGGACTGTGGCCCGAGCTCCCTAAGAAGGTTGAAAATATCATCCGACTACACTTCTCAATCTAGTTCGACTTTCTTCCTCAATGATGGCTCTATGAAATTAATAGGATTAGAGGATAATCCCTGAATGGAGAAGGATTTGCTCTAAAAATAAAGCCAACTTTTATCAATTTTCATTAAAATTAAAATTTTAAAATTTAATAAAAATTGAAATGAAAATGAAAATGTTCATTAAAAATTACCATCTCAAAGGGGAAACTCTGGGCTGCTGGGAGACTTACACCATTTAGAGTAGAGATTTCATCCTTTTCATAGCTTACTGGCTTTTCTGTAAAAAGTCTGTAAGAGTTAAAATAGAGACTGTAGCTTTGTCAACCTTCCGCAGCTGCAGACTTTGCCACCGTTTCCCTACGATCCCGCAACTCGCCGAGCTGGACTAGCACAGACTCGCGTCGCTGCTCTTGGCTATCCGAGAGTGAGAGAATGAGCATTCGTCTGTACGACTATATTTTTTGATAAAACAAGTATTTCCCAAGCAAGTGGTCAGTGTGAAAAGTAGAGGTAATATTGATTATCAAATGCTTTTTCCTGTTTCCTTTCTCCCCCCCGCCCTCCTCTTCTCTCTCCCTCCCTCCCCTTTCCCTCTCCTCCCCTCAACTCCTGCAGATTTCACCTAATTTCTGTCCTGAGGTTTGGCAGGACCGTTTTGGTTCTCCCATTCTGTGGGCATCTGAAGTAGGGAAGGACAGCGGGGACGCCCCTCAGCCCACGGCCGGCCTGACCACTGGCTCCATTGTTCTGGGGCCATGGACGGCAGAGGCATGTGTCCTGTTGAAAGTGCTCACTGGTGTGTAGAAGCAGCATGAGGAAGCACCTGACTTCTGTCTGCGGAGCCCGGACAGCCGCATGCATGGGGCTTGGCGACGCCCAGACTGGCTTTCCGTGTCGGCACAGCCTTGTCCAGGGGACACGGATGTCTGTGCATGCTGGAGAGGAAAGGAAAAGCAAACCTGATAGGAGACTCCCAGAAGCAGATGCGAAAAGTTGGAGAGGAAGGAGGGAGACACTGGAATTACTGAAACTAGCAGGGGGACCAAAGGCAGAAGCTTTTATGGATGTTTTCATGGCTTCTTAAGAAAATTACTCACATCTCCTGGACGTAACGTTCCCTCTTACACTCCCCATGCTAGTCACCAGCCGTGGGGTTTATGTGCCTTTTCTCAGTACTGCAAGTCTGCACGTGGTCCCCTCCTTCGAGGGGCTGCAGGCCCGGTGTGGGCGAGAAAGCACGTAGGTGACCTCTGGGAGCCACGTCACCTTCCAAGACGTGCGGTGCATGTGTCTCTGCGGCAGTGACCATGGGATGGCCCGAGCGAGAGCGTGGCGAAGTGATCGCTGTGGGGACCAACGGACAGAGAAGCAGAAGTCCATGTTACTTCTCCAACTCTGAAATATGGAAATTATAGTCTTAGTGTAAAAAAAAAAAGTGAAAACACAGAAATCTTTCTCAGTAGTCTGCTTTATTTTTGCAATTTGAACTTTTTAGGAGAAGAAAACAACACAGTAAACCGAGATCTTAAACGAGCATTTGTTGAAACATTTAGACGTGCAAAAAATTCAAATCAAACAACTTTTAATAATACTTTACTGCCAGAGGAAAATAACATTGGAGCTGCCACTATAAAATAAAAAAGCAATTAGCAACTTTCTGATTGCTATTTCTTTAAGGATCTACCTCAAGAAGACAAATGACGCAAAGCAGAGGGAAAAAGATCTTGTCCTTCTGAGGGAAAAAGTCACTGCCTGTAGTTTCTGAAAGTCACGGAAGAGTCTGGCTGGAAAGCACAGCTGTGAGCAGTCCTGGGTCCTTGCTCTGGGTGTAAACCTCGTGTGCAGGGCCCGGGAGCCCAGCTGCTGTGACAGAGCTTCGTGCCTCACTCGGTGACGGTGGCTTCATAAGGAGGTGAGGACGTCAGCCAGGGACACCCCAGAGCCAAATAAACCCCAAGAACCCTTCTGTTCGTGTAAACTGTTAACACCCTTTCTCGTCAGCAGCACTGGAACGTCTGCCTGGTACAACCCTTGAATTCCGTCTACTCGGTACTCAATAAGAACTGACGGACAGGCGTTGGTGAGTCCCTCCTATCGTCATCCTTCTAGAATATTCCCCGCCCAAGAGGACCTGTGTCATTACTGGTTACTTACCAGCTGTCTGCGCGGACCCGGCACTGCGGGGCGTCCCCACGGCTCAGGCACTCACACAAACACTTTCAGTTCACAGCATTTAGTTTCCTAACTTTGTTGTTTCCACGGCAAAACTCTTGCTCCCCCTTTTCTCCAAACCCCTTCTGAGACCCACGTAGGTGCCCATCTTTGGGACAAGTCAGAATTCACTCCACAGGCAGGACCCTCGTGTGGGTTCGTCTTAACGCACACAGGGTTTGCCTCTCCTCTCACGCGGCTGCCGGTGAAGCAGCCCAGACTTTCGGGACCTTGAACGTGGAGCCATCACGTGAGCGAAGTGTCCACCCAGCTGCGGCTTTCCCAGAAGGCATGTTATGCAGTAACTGGACAGAGCCACGAAGGTTTGTGTTCTAATATGCAGCTCACATGCTTCCCGTAAGCACGCAGTGATGTTTAAAGTGGGTGGGAATTTTAAAAATCCTGCATAGCTGAAAACAGGGGAGTTATGTCAAGAAATTACGATGTACCGTGACACGAGTACAATGTAACGATTAAAGTTAAGGCTGACGTGTGTTACGTGTGCTAAACGTGTTGTTGAAGGACACGGTTACAGAACAGCAGGTGCAGAGACAATGCCCAGTCCGCGCGCGTGTGTGTGTCTACCTCTACCTACCGCGTTGTCTCGCATGTGTCATCTGGCTGCCCGTCATCTCTCCGTCATCCATTCGTCTCTCTTCTGTCGTCTCGCCACCTCCTTATCTGCTTATCTGTCCATCTGTCCATCCGTCCATCCACCGTCTGTCTTTCTCCTACAGACTACATACAAAGAGAAGAGACTCTGGAAAGACACAGCACAGGATGATCCATACGTTAACAGTGTGTCTCTCTGGGCACAAAATAATTTTGAAATAACTTCTGTATGTTTTCAGTTTTCACCCTGTTCATTCGTAAATACAGCAACAAAGTCATTTTTCTTTTTCTTTTTTTTTTATGATTTATTTCTTTTCAGCGTAACAGTATTCACTGTTTTTTCACCACACCCAGTGCTCCATGCAATCCGTGCCCTCCCCAGTACCCACCACTGGGTTCCCCCAACCTCCCACCCCCCGCCCCTTCAAAACCCTCACGTTGCTTTTCAGAGTCCATAGTTTCTCATGGTTCACCTCCCCTTCCAATTTCCCTCAACTCCCTTTTCTTTAAAATGCTTTCCTTCTTACCCAGATGCATGATGGTGGTCTTTGTTTGGGTCACCTGTTTCTGCCTTGGGATTCATTCCGGTGCCCTTCACAGCACAGGGTGCAAAGCCCGGGCGCTGGGAGCCTGAGCTCAGCAGACCCAGCCTGGGGTGCTGGTCCCAAAGTGCCCGTGCTTACCGTCGACCTCGCCCTATGCCACACGCTGGCTCGTTAGCACCACCGGGCGGAACCAGAGAAACACCAGTCGCCAAAGCTGAACTGTCAGATTTCCCAGCAAGAACCAAAGACAGAGGGAAGGTGCAGAAGTTGCGTGAGGGACCCATGTGCAAAAACGCTTGTGCTTCACAGAATTTATGCCACTTAGTTTTAACTCAGCGCAGCATGGTGGCGTAATAAATATTATAACATATTGTGATGAGCACATACAACCATATGCTCATATTCAGAGAACAACGAGGCATGTGGATCTTAGTGTGTGAGCAACGGCCCCAGCAGACGTTTCCAGTGCGAATAGCCACACGGGACCCTTGCCCGGACCCTTGATGGCCTTCCAGTCTCTGCGTGAGAACGCAGAGGGCCCGGCCCTAGCACACTCAGCTTCCCCTTCCCCTTCCCCACATATCAGCTCTCCCTAAGCCTCACAGGTGCTTGATCTGAAGGGAAGTCAGAATCCCAAGGAGCTAACAGGATAGGAAATTACTCACACGAGTATGCAGTGTCCTAAAACCAAGAGACCACACTTACTGAAACAGGATGTTTGCTTTTCAACCTACACTCTGAAATTTCAATTAGTTTTCTCTGTCTGGTCCAATATTTAGAAACGAGAAGCTTTAGTGCCAAGGACAGGAAAGGGAAGGATGTTGAAAATGGTTTGTGTCCAGGCTTCCAACATCTCCCCAAAGTTGGGCTGATTCCTTTGCTGTTACGTACCTCTCCTCTCCCTCTCACTTGATCTGGCAGAGCTCCCCCGCAGAAGCATTCTTCGAGTGACCCTGCGGAGGACAGATGGAGAAGCTGCCCGTCGCAAGACTGTGGCTCACCCGTCGGTTCACCTACCTTCTTGCACTTGCATTTTATCTTCTTAAAACAAGTCCTTTAGATTAGCAGTCCCTCCAATGCACAATCACGAGCACGCCGTGCAGCTATCAAACCCGGAAAAGCCTTCCCCAGGAGCCAACTTGTTGTAGAGTCAGACTCAACTGGGAGCAGCACTGTCCGCCCCCCGCGAACTTGGGGTTCTGGGCGCCGCTCCTCTGACCCCTGGGAATGTGCGGCGCCTGGCTCTCCACTCTCCGGACCCCGCCAGCATGCTGGGCTGCCAGATTACCACATCTTTCTTGGTGTTCCTAGGAATAAACTCCTTGAATGATACAAAACAAAACAACCACCTTGTGCGACAACTTCTGTGCAGTTACCAACCCGAATAAAACCACTGTGTCTCGGTTCCTGTGATAACTGCTTCACGGGTCTCTGAGAAGCTTCGGTGGGACACTGGCATTTGTGCCAGGAGCCTGTGCGCCAGGTCTGGACTAAACTTCTAGATTTTCTGGCTGTCTAGTGCTAAAAGCCAATTCCTTCCTTCCTTCCTTTCTTTCCTTTTTAGGATAAACAGTTAACAGTATTATTTCAGAGCTCAAGGTCAAATAAGCAAACAAAAACAATTCTGAGTTCATGCCACGTGGCGTTTCCACTTGTTAGTTAAGGAGCCAGTATCTGAACTTGCAGGGAAAAGTCCCAGAGTCCATGTTTTCATTGTGGTTTTACACTTTTTCAAACTTCCCTTCGCTTGCTTTGAAAGCCGACCACAGTCACCTTTAGCGCAGGCGAGGTCAAGGGAACGTGGAAGAGCTGAGGGTATTTTCCTTAGAGAATCGCGTCCGAGTGTGTCGAGACCCACCACGAATGAAGAAATCCAGCGTGAGAAGCTGTCAGAGAGGCCACGGCATTTTCACAAGTTATGGGGGACACACACAGCTTCAGAGGCATTGGAATGTCCTGGCACCACACGCCCCTTCCCAGAGAACAAGCTGGCCAGGCCTGGGGCACCAGACAGAACAGACAGAATGCAGGACACCAGACAGTGCATGGGGAGTGGTCATACTGAAACGGGATTCATCGCTTTTTTAAAATTTAAATTTAACTGGGTGTGCTCTATTTTATTTGCTAAATCTGGCAACCCCAGGCTAAGGACACAGAGTCAACTCAGAAGGACCCCCAGGTTCTGATGCTGGCATGCTGTTGGGGGACATCGGTGCCTGCAGCCCGTTGGACATGTTGTGGGTTAGATAATGCTTCCTGGTGCCCGGTGCAGGTCGTTGGAGACCAGGGCCATGGCTGCTTCCCTCATGGAGATGGCCATTCCTGTCGCCAGTGCCCCATGGCAGAGGTCATGGGACAGTTCCCAGAGCTCCTGCCTTCACGAAGCTCATGGTGGAGGTGGGCACGTGGGGTGGACGCGTGGGCAGTGGAGCAGACAAGAAGCTGTGAGCATAAGTAGGTGGTAGACTGTCCGTGTCCTGAGCTGAATCGCGCCCCAGAGATGCGTGAAAAAGTCTAACCCCAGTCCCGGCGAACGTGGTCCTAACTGCGTATGGGGCTATGTTAAGAGGAAGCGATCAGGGCGGATCCTAATCTGGTGTCCCTACGAGGAGGGGCACGGACCCTCCAGAGAGCACGGCCGCGTGGAAAGCAAGTGGAACTGCGGGACGCAGCCTCAGGTCAAGCCTTGGCTGGGACACCAGACACGGGCAGGCACGGGACGGCACGGGATGCCGCCGCAGTCTCAGAGGAGGACGGCTCCGCTCGCCTCGGCCTCGGGCTCCCCGCCTCCGGACTGTGCGGAGGGAAGTTGTGCGGCTTGAAGCCACCAGCTCGTGGCGCTCGGATCGCGAAGCCCCAGGAAGCGAAAACCGTCTGCTGCGCGGCTCGCGTGGAGAGCCCCTGCGGAGAGGTCCGTGCAGCGAGAGCAGGCAGATGGCTGCTCAGAAATGTTTCCACCGAGCTCCTTCTCCGCCTTGGGATGCCATCCGGCTCATCGTCCCCCGGCGGAAAGGCGAGAGCGTCCGCACCACGGGCACCTGCTGAGCGGAGCCTGGCGCGTCCGCGGTGGCCCGGGGAGCCCGCACACCTGTGCGCAGGAGGCCTTCCAGGAGCCCGAGACTCATCTGCGCTCTGGGCAGGTGCGGTGCCTCGGGCCTGCGCAGAGATGCAGGTGCCAGCGGGGAACATTCATCCCGCAGATGGAGAAAGTGTCCCCACTAGGACGGTCGCTCCGGGAAAGAGGCGGTAGGGACGAGGCGTAGAATGTCATCCCAGCGCGTAAATGCCTCTGATGGAGAGAAATCCCAGGGAACTACAAGTTTTCCAAAGACCTAAACTCTCCGCCGTGGCGGGGGGAGGGGGGGCCGACGGACTGGAGAGAGTCCCCCCGAGGACCCTTGCTTGCGTGCACGAGGCTGGGGCCCTGCAGGCTGTGGGACATCTGCAGGGGCGGCGGCTTCGGGGGGACGTGTGCGGCGGCGGCCCGGAACTCTGGGGCTCACGCTCAAGCAGGACCGAGGAGACAGAACAAACGTGAGCGGCATCTGCTCGCCCAGCCCGCACAGAGCTCGGAACGAGCCCCGGCGTTATGAGCGTGTGGGCTCAGGAGAATCTGGCAGACGCTCTCCTGGCCCTCCCGACAGGCTCACGACAATCTCTGTCCCCCAGTGACCTCCGTTAGACACCGGCAGAGCAGAGCACAGGGGCGCCCTCGGGGGAAGCCAGGGCCCCGGAGCAGCCCCTGGCAGACGGGGTTTCCGTACGTCTGAGCAAGAGAAGCCCCTGCGAGTTTGCCGTGGAGCCTGGAAACAAGCAGCACCCTCCCCGGGACCCTCGAGACGGCTCTTCCGGGGTGCACACAGTGGAGTGAGACCAGACCAGGGGCCCCCGTGGACCCTCGGGGGCAGAGCGCCTCCAACGCCCGCTGGTAGAGGCCCCGCCATCCAGGGCTGCGGCCGGGCTTCGGCAGGACGCGGGGCCGGCTTGGCCCCTGCTCCTCTGGCCGCAGGTGCGTCAGCAGGCGGGCGGTCCGGTCCCTCCTGCACCAGCAAGGACGCCTCCATCCCTGCGGGGCCTGCCTTCCCGCGAGCAGAGCTGGACCTTCCCTCTCGCGCCCCGCCGGCACCTGAGTTTCTCCAGCAGCTTTTAAGGCAGCTCCCCTGCTGCCCGTTCGCAGGGTCCGCCAGAGACGCGAGGAACCGCTGCAAAATGCGCACCGAAGACGTTTCCTTTAAATATCACAGACTCGCAGACGCCACAGAGCCCTGCCGGGAGGTCTCACAACCCTTCCCTCCGCCTCGCGCCCCGGCAGCGTCTTGCACAACTACCGTGTGGCGTGGGGACGCACAGGCTGTCGCGCCGGCGTGGAGCGCACTCGGGGGCCCGGCGGTCCGTGCACTTGCGCGGCCTGGGGCGTGAGCAGCTTTACCTCCGCGCCCCACGCCCGGGAGCGCGGCGGCGGAGCCCTCGGGATGCCCCTTTTCAGTTTGGAAAGGGCCTGCCGGACTACTGCCGCGGTGGCCGCACCACTTTACCCTTCCACCAGCAACGCCGCTATTCTAGGTCTTTTCCAGTTCGAGAATGTATTGATTTATTTAAATTCAATTTGCCGAGGTGTAGTACATCATTAGTGTTTGATGTACCGTTCCAGTGATCGATCAGCTGCATACAACACCCAGTGCCCTCCTTAATGCCCACCCCCAGCTACCCCATCCCCCACCCCTCCCCTCCAGCAGCCCCCAGTTTCTTTCCTATGATTAAGAGTCTCCTGGTGTGTCTCCCTCTCTGATTTCTTCCCATTCAGTTTCCCTCCCTGCCCCATGATCCTCTGCGCTATTCCTTATGTTCCATATATGAGTGAAACCATATGATAATTGCCTTCTCTGATTGACTTATTTTGCTCCACATAATACCATCTGGTTCCATCCACGTTGATATAAATGGCAAGAGTCCATTCTTTTTGATGGCTGCATATTATTCCCTTGTATATATAAACCACATCTTCTTTCTCCATTCCTCTGTTGACGGACATCTGGACTCCTTCCATAGTTTGGCTGTTGTGGACATTACAGAGCAGCTATCTTTGTGTGCATATTTTATGTATAACTTTAATACCAACTCATCAAACTCCATAAAAAAATTGATACTTTCTTTTTTTTATCTCTGTGAAATTCAACTCCTTTTATTTTATCAATATCTACCTCATATTTCCCCCTAGATTTTTAACTAATCTCTATGCTATTCAATAATGTTTACCCTTCGTTCACTCTTGTTTTGTTGATAAGACTCAGAACCTGTAAAATCTGTAATAAACTGTTCATTTGATATAGGTAACTACTGCTTGGATCCCTGAGCATGGAAATTATTAATAAAATATCCTCATTTTGGAGCTTTTTTCTTTTTTTTATTGTTATGTTAGTCACCATACAGTACTTCATTAGTTTTTGATGTAGTGTTCCATGATTCATCGTTTGCATGTAACACCCAGTGCTCCAGGCAGTCCGTGCCCTCCTTAGTACCCATCACTGGGCTTGCCCATCCCCCTACCCCACTTCTCCTCCCCAAACCCTCAGTTTGTTTCCCAGAGGCCACAGTCTCTCATGGTTCATCTCTCCCCTCTGGTTTCTCCCTCTTCATTTTTCTCTTTCTTCTCCTAATGTCCTCCATGTTATTCCTTATGCTCCACAAATAAGTGAAACCATATGATAATTGACTCTCTCTGCTTGACTTATTTCACTCAGCATCATCTCCTCCAGTCCCGTCCATGGTGATACAAAAGTTGGGGATTCGTCCTTTCTGATGGACGCATCATGCTCCATAGTGTATATGGACCACACGTTCCTTATCCATTCATCCGTTGAAGGGCATCTTGGCTCTTTCCACAGTTTGGTGACTGTGGCCATTGCTGCTATAAACATTGGGGTACAGATGGCCCTTCTTTTCACTACATCTGTATCTTTGGGGTAAATACTCAGTAGTGTAATTGCAGGGTCATAGGGTAGCTCTATTTGCAACTTTTTGAGGAACCTCCACACTATATTTCAAAGTGGCCCATCAACATTTTCATTGGAATTGTGTTAAATATATAAATTAATTTAGAGAAGTTCATAGCAAAATTGAGGGGAAGGTGCATATATTTCCCACAGATCCCCTGACCCACCCATACACGGCTCCCATTACCAGCATCCCCACTAGAGCTCTGCATTGGTTACAACTGGTGAACCCACACTGACATGTCATAGTCACCCACAGTTTACATAAGGGTCACTCTTGGTCTTGTGCATTTGATGAATGTGTAATGTCATGGGTTCACCATGATGACATCACACACGGTAGTTTCATTTTCCTAAAAATCCCATGTGCTCTGCCCATTCATCCCTCCCCCAACCCAATCCCTGGTAACAACTCATCATTTTATTGTCTCCATAGTGTTGCCTTTTCCAGAATGTCCTACAGTTGGAATCCTATAGTATGTGGCTTTCTCAGGTAGGCTTCTGTCAGTTACTGATGTGCTTTACTGATGTGCATTTAAGTTCCTCCATGTCTATTTACAGCCTGATTATTCATTTCTTTTTAGTGCTGAATAACATTCCACTGTCCGGATGGACCGCAGTTTATTAATCAATTCACTTCCTGAAGGGCATCTTGGTTGCTTCCAAATTTGGATGGTTATTATTTGTTTTTAAAAATTTTATTTATTTATTTGGGGGGGGAGGGAGAATTTCAGGCAGACCCCCTGCTGAACATAGAGTGCAATGCGGGGCTCCATCCCACGACCCTGAGATCATGACCTGAGCCAAAATCAAGAGTTAGATGCTTAACCAACTGAGCCACCCAGGCACCCCGGTGATGATTAATGAAGTTGTTGTCAACAGCCTTGTGCAGGTTTCTGTGTGGACACAAGTCTTCAACTCTTTTGGGTAAATACCGAGGAGTGTGATTGCTGGATTGTACACTCAGAGCATGTTTAGTTTTGTGAGAAACCACTGAACTGTCTTCTATAGCTGTGCCATGTTGCAAACCCTCCCCCCCACCCCCTGCAGCAGCCAGTGTGAGTTCTCACAGACCCCATCCCCATCAGCACTGGGCACGTCAGTGCTCTGATGCGGCCGTTCTCATTGGTGCGTGGTCATGTCTCTTGTGGTTTTGGTTTGTTTTTCCCTGATGACATTTGGAGTCTTCTCGTATGTTTGTTCACCATGTGTATTTCTTTTTTGGTGAGATGTCTGTTAAGGTCTTTGGCCGATCTAACTAGTTTGTTTTCTTATGCTGAGTTTCATGAGTCTGCATGTGATACATTTTGGATCACAGTCCTTTATCGATGTGTCTTTCATAGATATTTTCTCCCAATCCATGGCTTGTCTGGTCACTCTCTCACGTTGTCTACCACAGAGCAGGGGTTTTAATTTTAATGAGTCCAGCTCATCAATTTCTTCTTTCATGGGTTGGGTCTTCAGTGTTATCTCTAAAAAGTCATTGCCAGACCCAAGATCCCCTGCATTTTCTCATATGTGATCTTGTAGGAGTCTTAGAGTTTTACGTTATAGCTTTAGATCTGTGATCCAGTTTGAGTCAGCTACGTGAGGGGCGTAAGGTCTGCGTCTAGGCTCACTCTTTTTCTGCATGAGGATGTCCACCTGTTCTGTCACATTTGTTGAAAAGACTGTCATTGCTCCATTTTATTGCCTTTGCCCTTTTGTCAAAGATCAGTGACTATCTTTATGGGGGCCTACTTCTGGGTTCTCCGTTCTGTTTCATTGGTCTATTTGTCCATTCTTTTGCTGATAGCACACTGTTGTCATGACAGTTCTAGTTTCTGGTTCTGCATGACAAGTAAGATCCATTTGTAGGCAATGCCTTTTCCTGACTATATTTTTATATTATTTCTGAAATTTTACAAAGCTACGTCTAGGCATTTGCCTACATATCATTACATTTTTTTTTTTTTTTGAACCGAGTGATGTCTTTTGATTTGCCGACCGAAGAACATTTTTGAACCAAGGAAAATGTCTTAGTCCACTTGGACGGCTGTAATAAGACACCATGGACTGGGTGGCTTACACAGCAGAGATCAATCCTCTCGGGTAAGGGAGGATAGAAGTCCAACTCATTGGGGGTGTTTGTAGGGTTAGTTTCTTCTGAGGCTGCTCTTCTTGGCTTGCTGATGCTGCCTTCCTGATGTGTCCTCAATGTGGTTTTGTGTGAGCTCAGACCCCTGGTGCTCTAAGAGTGTCCAGAATCCCCTTCCTATAAGGACACCAGTCCAGCTGGACCAGGCCCCAGGAAGTCTTACTCTTTTAGACCAGTTATGACTGTACAAAAGAGTTACTACAAGAAACAGGAACACACTTCACAAATTTTGCTCATCTTGCTTCCCCCAAATATAAAATAAGCACAAGCCAGCTTCTTTTAGGATACTCAGGGGCTTGAATGGCCACTGGAAAAGTTCCCAAGAAACTAAGTAAGATCAGTAGAGCGAAGAGGCAGAGTGCGAGCACCCAAGTGCAGATTTGCTGTGTCACTTTACATAAGCATGGTGCCCTGGAGACACTCCAACGCTAAGAAGTCACAGGTGAGAAGAACAGAGAAATGGTTTCAGAAATGGTCCCTGTCCACCAATGAAAAAACCTTTTAAGTATCAAAAATCATTTTTATGCTTTATTTGTTCCTTCTGACTCTGTGGTCACCAACACCGAAACCAGCAGAAGTTGATTATTCCGGTAGCTCACAGATAAATACAAATGCTTCCCTCTTCCCTGTGGTTCTGACTACAACCCAGCTGGGTCCCATATGGGATGCAGCCAAGAAACTCATAATCACTTTGCCCTTTCCTGGGAATGAGAAGGCAACTCTGACAGTCTTGCTTTGGATTACCTGAATTCTGACTCAGATTCATGAAAATTCCCATTAAAGGAATCATTAAAGGTTCCTTCTGAGTATTTCCGAGGAAGCCTCCTGCTCACAGGGGCTCACAGGGGTATTCTAGATTTGGACCTGTACTGCCTTGGGACCCCCAAATCCAGGCTCCCTCTGCTGTGCCCTGGCCAGGAGACCCACACTCAAGGTGGTCAGAGATGTGATGGGGTGCCCGGGGTGTCCGGGGTGCCAGGGTGTACTTCCCACTTCAGCTGCCCCCACCCCCAGTCATATCAGGCACTTGGTTCACAAAAGAAGCCAGACTACTAGGTGTCCCCTCTGTTCAAATCCTTCATCCAATTTCATTGGGTCATTAGAGTTCTTATTATTGAGTTGTGTAAGTACTTTATGTATTCTAGACCCAAACCCTTTATGTAATGTACCAGTCATGAACATTTTCTTCTATTCTGTGATTTGTATTTTTACTTTCTTCATGATGTCATTCAAAGAGCAAAAGTCTTTAACTTTGATTTGGTCTAATTTATCAATTCTTTCTTTCACAATTCAGGCTGTGTTCTATGTACGAAATTTAAAATCATCCCAACTTCACCAATATCTTCTTCTAGAAGTATAGTTTTTGGTTCATTTTGAGTTAAATTCTGTATATGTGGAAAGGTAACAGTTAATGTTCTTTTTTTAAAATAGGGAAATCCAGCTGCTCAAATACCATTTACTGAAATATTATCACCTTCCCGTTGAGTTTTCTCGGTGTCTTTATTAGAAGTCAGTTGACTGTATATGGTCGAACTTACCTGTAGACCCTCCATTTGCACTGTTGATCTCTCTGTGTAATTGCACCAACACTGACATGAAGACAAACTACCTTGATTATTGCAACTTCATTGTAAGTTTTGAAGTTGAGTACAATAAACCCTCCAACCCACTGCTTTGACATTCCAGGTCCCTGACATTTCCATATGAATTTTGGAATCAGCTGGTCAGTTCCTATAGCAAAAATCTGCGAGAATTTCTATTTCGGTTATTTCATCTGCTGATGTAAAGCTATGTGTAATATTCATTTTCTCATAATTCTTTAAAAACACTCTTCCACTGTCTCCGTGGTTTCTGATGAAAACCCGTGGTCAGTCCAATCATTGCCCCTGGATGACAGTCTCCTTTCTCCAGCTGTTTCCAAGTTATCTTTGTGTATCTTGGGCTTTCAGCATTTCCGTTATGATGGGGCCAAAATGGTTTTCTCTGCTTTTATCTTTTTTAGGCTTGTTGAGCCTCTGGAATCTGTAAATTTATGTCTTCCACTGAGTTTGGCACAATTTCAGGCATTATATCCTCAAACATTATTTTGTGTCACAATCTCACTTTCCTTTCCTTGTTGGTTTCCAAAGACAGGAATGTCTGTTTTTACTGGTGTTCCAGTAAAAAAGCTCTGTCTACCCCAGCTGGGTCACCTTCACAGGCTCGATTCTGAGGGGATAGATTCTTTCCTCTGTTATGTCCATTCTGCTAGCCGTCTGTTCCGGGAGTCCTTTTAGGATTATATATTCCAGTTCTAATTTCCCATTGGTTTCTTTTTTCTCATCCGTATCTCTGCTGAGAATGTGTTCATCGTCCTTCCTCTCACGGAGCTCTGCTACATCCCTGTTTTTTTCAGGTCTCTTCCCAGTGGTTCCGGTGTCTGTACTGGGTACATGTAGCGTGTGCGCGTGGATGGTTGATGTCCCTTCATAACCGTCAGCTTCCTGTTCTTTGAATGTCCGTGATTTTGATTTGAATCCTAGATGGTATGAAAGCTACCTGTGCGGGCTCTGGGGCCCGTTAAAGTGTCCGGGACAATGTCATGTCTCTGTTGGCCGGTCGACCCTACGAGTCAGATCCCCAGCTGTGAGGGCGGCCCAAACCTCAGGTCAGCGCTTCCTGTCTTAGTTTTGTCTTACCTTTGTTCTATAATCATAAATGGTCACATGGCTCCAAAGGAAAGCCAATAATTCAACGTGTCTACCCACTACTGTTTCCTCGTTTGTTCCGTGAATCACATGAATCGCATACCTCTCTTCTCAGACAAATGACAAGACAGCATATAAACTTTTCCCATTTTTGTACAAACAAAGTTTTAATTTTGCCTAAGTATGTGAAACAATCTGCACGATTATGGTTTACTGTTGTTGGACATATTTAAGTCAGTAATTATTTATTGAATTATTTACCTTTTCTTATTCCTATATGAAAACTGACAAATGGATCAGTAATTTATCTTATTAAATCCTAACTAAGATAAATATTATACCTTAGTAACAAAATCTTCATTTACATAAGCTCCGAAATTGAAATTTTTTAGTCAACATTTAAATTTTGATTTAAAAACCGAAAACGGTCGTTTTGTCAGGTGTGTCTCACACTAGGAACAGGACAGCGTGACTACACTGTAGAGCTGCGGTTCCTTTGCTTCTGTGTCCAATTCTGGCATTTCCCCCCCTTCCTTTCTCAAGCCCAGCCCACAGTTCAGTAAGTGTACGGAGGATGCGTGAATCAGCTCATAACGGCAAAGGGACTTGAAGCCAGCAGGTGACAGGTTGTTAATCCACCTCGTGCTCCCCTTTGGAAGCTGCCTGGTGAAATGTGTGTCGTGATGAAGACTCTGACGTGCTTGGTGCTCAACAATAAGGCTCCAGGACCCAGCCGCACCGTCTTGCTGGCAGTTGGCTGATCCATCATGAAGGAGAAGAAGAATTTCTGAGACCTTACTGGGGAACATATGGCAGGCTCTGATTTCCTTACTAAATCAGATGATATTACTAGAACTGGGTCATTATGCACACATTGTAATCTATCGTTAAGCCCAACAAAGTAATATTTAGCTAGTGCTTTAATTGTGCTACTGGGATTTATCTCTGCTTTTCAAAGGAAAAAAAAAGTTAAGCGGAAGGGAATGGGGAGAAGCAGTGATTTTTCCATTTTAATAAAAGAGATTGTCTGTTTTGACAAACGACGTGGTGGAATGAACAGCTATGCATCCTGACACGCGTGCAGTCGTGATCTTATTGGACTGCAGGATGCAGGAATGTACTATTTGGAAGGGGTGTCCTGGTGAGCAGTTTCTGGGGAGCAAGACCCCACAGGGAAGCGTGGCTCCAGTCAGCTCAATGAGGTTGGCATCCATATCCCCTTTTCTGTTAAAGTAAATACACTAAATACATTTTTCAGTCAATTATTCATGTCTGTAGGACTTTTCTACAAGCATGCTTTTCCCTCCAATATTTTATCAACCCTCCATTTCTTTTGAGGTGCTTTTGTTATTTGTAGTCAGGGATAAAATCCTTGAAAACCTGTGGACTACACAGGTCTGCTCTGCACGGGTAACACCGTCTCAAACTAATGCTCACTCCACCTGTCTTAGGGTCCCTTCCACACACTGTGAGGCCCATGGTGTTCTAAAAATAGTAAGCCTCTTAGGCTGAGCAGCCCTGTGCTTTCCTTTGGAATCAGTTCCTGCTGGGCCACAACTACCTGCTCCTGGTGTTTTGTGCTGAAAAACCATTCCAGCAGTGGCAGGGGGATAGCAAGGAGCAGCCATCACCCCGTCCCCCCAAACTTTCAGGGGCCCAGGGAGCTGTTGTGAACCTCATGCTGGCAGACCTGCTAAACACATGTTTTCTTTTTGCAACATGTTAGGAGAAAGACCCAGACAAATTCTGGCTCTGTCTCCAACAGCTGGAGATAAAGAACCTTGTTTTCTTTCTGTCAGGGTTAATAAAACAAGCAACTTATTAAATAGCATTTTGACAAGCACAGTGGATAATGAATCCCGTTACATAGTTAAAGACTTTTAACAATTAAAAAGATTTATGAGCTGAGCCCAGGCACATCCGTGCCCAAGGGGCGGATGGAACTGCCACTCGCCCCTGCCCAAATGGGGGCTGTGGACGTGCAGGGCGGTGTCTTTGAGGTGAGGGGGAAGGACACCCAGAGGGGACAGTGTGAGGCTGCACACGACATTCTCACTGTCCTGCCTTCTGTGGCCAGGCCCAGGGTCCTGGAGGTCAATCACATGACCCAGGTGCTGTTTTCCGGGGCAGGTGCTGACCACCTAGGGGGGCCTGGGGTCCAGGAGCTAAGGGCATGGCCTTGTCACAGGCCCCTCTCCAGACTGATGAAGGGGCAGTGTGTGCCCACAGATAGGTCTCTACTCGGAGCATCCAAAATCACACATGGAAGAACCTTCACTTAAGTATATATGTGTATGTGTGTATATGTGTATGTGTACATGTGTACGTGTGTACATGTGTACGTGTGTATCTCTGTGTGTGTATGTATGTATGTACACGTGCATGTGTGTATATGTGTATGTGTACATGCGTACATGTGTATGTGTACATGTGTATGTGTGTATATGCATACGTGTGTACGTGTGTACATGTGTACGTGTGTATCTGTGTATGTGTGTATGTATGTACGCGTGTACATGTGTACGTGTGTATCTGTGTATGTATGTACGTGTGTATATGTGTATGTGTACATGTGTACGTGCGTACATGTGTACGTGTGTATCTGTGTGTATGTATGTACGTGTGTACATGTGCATGTGTGTATATGTGTATGTGTACATGTGCGCATGCGTACATGTGTATACGTGTATGTGTGTACATGTGTACGTGTGTATGCATGTATGTGTGCATGTGTGCATGTGTGTACGTGTGTATATGTGTACGTGTGTATATTGTATGTGTGTATGTGTGCATGTGTGTACATTTGTATGTGTGTATATGTGCATGTGTGTATGTGTGTATGCATGCATATGTGTATGTGTGTATATGTGCATGCATGTGTGTATTTGTGTATATGTGTATGTGTGTATGTATCTATATTTTCAACGTGTGGTGTGCAAAGAAAATAACAAAGATGAGAGAACAACACAGGAAAGATTCATACCTGGCAGAGACGAGGCGTGTGAAGGGGGAAAGAAAGCCCGTCCTCCACTGTGTTCACTTTAAGGTGCTGGAGACAGAGCGAGACAGAGCCACAAGGGCGGCTCCTGCACCGACTTAGACCTGGGATCGCGCCACGTTGACAGGCTCTCAACAGTTTGCTAATGGTGACCTCAGTGGGCACAGACAAGCACACAGTATTTTCAGGGAAAAAGCTGCACCATTTTAGCTGGAAAAATACACATCCGTTTCTGATGACAAAGATTATGAACTATGTCAAGAATTCTCAAAGCTTGGAGATGGTCTCTCTGAAGCTTACTTCTGTTTGGAAGGGGTTAGGAACGTAAGCCTGAGGAAATAACGTCAGTGGCCTCCTGGGTCCTTCTTGCCTCGGTTTTGAGCGCTGCACAAATGTACACATGCACACTTGACTCTCCGCCTGGCTCCTGTCTGGTGAGAAGCGTGTGCTGCAGGCTGTTGGTCGACACAGTCACATGGATTGTGACTCAGGAAACTCTCTGTTGTGGTCGTCTTGGGATTTTCATCTAGTGCAAAGGCGAAGGCACTACAAGTTACATCTCAAGTAGTCACCTGCCTGGGACAGTTTCTCCAAGGTCCTCAAATGTCACTGTAATATTTCTCTGATGCTTGAAAGCAGCACAGCATGATACTGAGAGAAGAAACTTGCTTTCCACCAAACCACAGAACTTACCATTTACTGTTTGAGGGAGTTCCTAGATCTCCCAGAACTTGTTAGAGTTCTTAATGATTAAGTCCAAGCCACATTAGCTTATATTTGAGGTTCTAGAACTTCCATTTATTGTTACTAGCTGTGTGCAAGTCCTGACCCTGGTGATTTACAGGACTTATTTCATTCAACCCTGAGAATGGTCTTGAGTGGTGGGTATTAGGTACACTTCATGTATTGAGATTTTGGTTGAGAATGACTAAGTATTTTTTTTTAATCTGTTACTCCTATAAATAAATTTGAAATGGACATCTGTTTCTATTCATATTATATTTCTTATCATTCATCTTATCTACTGGAAATCTGGCCTTTAGTCTTCCTGTCCATTTCTAGAAGATGCATGCTTTATTTATATATGTGTCCCTAAATTTCTCCAATTTCTATCTGTTCAGTAACCGAAATCTTTTAAAAGAATTCAACTTTGTGAAAGTCTAAGCATTATCCCCCAAGAAAATCGCTTTTTGTTTGCTTTGGGAAGCAGCCAAATTTTGGTTGATTTTTTTCATTGAAACCAAGTTTGAAGATTGTAAAAAAAAAAAAAAGGAAAAGAAAAAGAAAGAAAAGCTGAAACCACGTCTGGTCTTCATAGCTAACTTCTTATGTATCAAGATGAGCATATTTTCTATAAAATGGCTTGCTGATTGTAGTTCGATCTGTATTTAATTAAGAGGAATAGATCCCATTTCCTTCTTCGGAGCAGTCGAGAAGCAACAGGTTACCCACTTTTCAAACTGCACGGTACTGTAAGTCACAGCACTCGGGCGCATTCCCCAAACTTGGGAGTCGTTGTGGTGGGCGGATTGTTTGTTAGGGCTGGTTACTAAATTGCATTCCACGCTGCTAGGAGGCTTCTTCCCGCTTGAACAGTTGTGCTGAGAAAACATCCACATTTACCAAAGTCATCTCCTCGAAAAGGAAATCTTGCAATGACGTGTTAATAGCACTGTTTTATATGGCACAGCAAATTTAGCCTATCCCTGGAGGCACAGCAAATTTTGATATATTCTGCCTCTCCTTGATGATGCTTATCTGCTTGGTATTTAATTTGCAACTGGTTATCTATTACTCATGCTGTTTGCCAATTTCTCTTCTGTGTTTCATACCACTGTCAAATTAACTTTTTACTGGAATATGCCTGGAAAAGGTAGGTGTAGCACAAAATAAACGGGTTTATCATTTAAATTTCTCTTTGCCTCTGGTTTCTAGAACTTTGGCATTTTATAGATTATAAGTCAAATTAATGTGTAAGAAGATTTGTTGCTAGAGCTAGTAAGGAGTCTATCTATCTATCTCTATCATCATCTTCTAGCTCAAGGTCCATCCATCCATCCATCCATCCACGCAACCACCCATCCATCCACCTACCCATCCGACCACGCTATCCATCCAACCATCCTCCCTTCCTCCCATCCATCCTTCCACCTATGCATTCATCTATTGTCTGTCTATGTGTCTATCCATATCCACCATCTATCATCTATGTAACCTCTGTGTACACATACACATACTCAAACTAACATATATCGTATTCGATAGAAAAGGGAATTTTCTATTCCTCAGTGCAATAATTAACTTAATTTGCCATTTATCCTTCTATCCTTGGAGGGAATAAGAAGTGGGGGAAGAGCAAAGCAGATGTTGCCATGATTCTCTTTAATTTTGAACTAATTATTAGGTCTTGGTTCAGTTATAAGATATGTAAGTTCTGGATATCTTATGAACAGCATGTTGACTATAGTTAATAGGAATGTTTTGTATACTTGAAATTTGCTGAGAGTAGATCTTAGATGTTTTACACACACACACACACACACAAGTGGTAACGATGTGAGTGATGGACAAGTTAATTGCTTGATTGTGGTGAATATGTATACCTAAATACACATAATTTTTATTTGTCAATCAGACTTCCATAAAGCTGGAAAAAATAAAGAAAACAAAAACTGAATGTCTTATTTTATGTGAAAGTTTCCTTCCATTGCAAAATAAAAATACGTTGACCTTACCTACATGCGTTTCTTTATTCAGTGGGACTACAGTTCCAGAAATGGGGGCCTCACAGAGATTGTACATCGCTTGTAAAAGCTGCTACGCGTGTGTGTGTGTGGGGGGGCTTGCGTGTATGCTCGTGTGTTTGGAGGGTGCATGGCAGAGATAAGGAGGGGACGGAAGGGTGGGGAGGGTTGTGGGTTCACCGTAAACACCCACACTGTAGTGCATTACTGTGTGGTCGTGCTGCCAGCAGCAGACACATGAGGTCAGGACAGGCGTGTACACAGTAGGGAGCGAGGGCTGATGGCAGGCTGTGGGTTGCACGGGGTTGGTGTTATGTGACTGGCTGAGTGACACCCACACTCAGTCACTCATGGTCACAGAGCAGGTCCCATACCCCATGACTGGCTGAGTGACACCCACGCTCAGTCACTCACGGGCACGGAGCAGGTCCCGTACCCTGTGAAGCTCTACGAAACGGGGTCCTCATGCTCCCTGTCCTCTTTCATTCCCTCTCTCTGTCTCCCTGGAACTCTCTGAAAACTTGCGAAGAAAAAAGGGGGTTTCTGTGAATTTTTCTAGCTCCTCTTCAGGATGGAAGCCTCAGGGGCTGGTTGCCTTGGCTGCCCTGGTTTCACAGGTTGCTGGTGCTCTAGAAGCCATCCTGGGAGGACCGGGGCTCCCCTTACAGACGGAAGCCTCCAGGCAAACTCGAAGGAGCACCTTCCTCCCTCCCCTCTTGCTCACCAGTGCTGAGGGTCGCAGGAGAATGGGTCTGGGGCTTTTACGTAGCTGATGGAGAGGCGTCTGAGGTGAAGCAGAGTAGAGGCAAAGGCAATCAGCTTGGGCTCACGCGTGGCAAGGTGACGCTGTTAGGGACAGCCAACCCTCTTGGCGGACTTGCTCGACACTATGGGTGCTGTTCCAAGGCCTGGTGCAGCTGTCTGCATGTCCATGTGCCCATTCCCTCCTCTACACTCACGTCTGTCTCTCTGTCGTCCGTGTGTGCGTCTGCGTGTATCTGCCCCTACCCATGTCTGCGTGCGTCTGTGTCTACACCATCCGTAAGTGTGTCCGTGTATCTGTCGTTTAGACCTACACCTCAATCATTGATACCCATGTCCAGCCACAGCTGTGTCGAGATCTGATCTGCGTCTGTATCAGTACCCACATCGCCATCTGTTTACACCACCCTTCTGTTTCTAGTCAACCACCCACATCTATACCACACCGCTATCAGTAACACCACCGTGGACTGGTCCTCTTAGCCGGGGTTCCCAGTGAGCTGTTCCCTGAGTGCCCCGTGTGACGCGCGAGTTGCAACCCTGTTAACAACTACAGGAGAACTTCACTCAGGGCAGAGACAGGTCAGTTGAGGGCAAAATTAGATTACAGACACCAGGTTATGACCGGTGAGATTTTTCTGCTTTTAAAGAGGAGGAAGAAATGAAGAATTTAATAAATTAAGTTTTTACCGAAGAGGAGCACAGAAGCCAATCATTCCAATTTTCAACCTCCATCTTTAGGGGACCTGTATGACGTCCTGCAGGATGTCCGCTCTGGACATCCATCTCGGGCTTTCAGAGGTGGGAAGGCCCTTTGTACCTGTTTTCTTCTCTGTAAGAACTGAAATGCCAGACCAAAATTGGTCATTCTTCATATGTTTTTTCACTGATCTTGATTTTCCGATGGAACCTATCAAGGCCTGTCTTAGAATGGTAACCGCTTTCCTGGGGCCTGTGCTGGCTTCCAAGGGACCTGCGTCCGCGTGGCTCTGCGGTGGCCACGAGAGTCTGGGTGCCTTCCTGGCCCGGAAGGCGCTGCTCGCCCACAACTCTGGGGCCGCTGCGGCTCACGGGGGAAGCCAGAGACTCAGCGGCTGCCTGGCCGTGCCCTGCGATCCCGGGGACCGTCACCCCAGTGCCACCACGCAGTGTCCCGAATCCCGAGATGGCAGAGCCCGCGAGGCAGGTTTTCTTTGCGCAGCGGCGGGACCGGAGACTTGAGCCGCGGAGGGGTCAGTGGCGGCCTCGCCGCGGGGGCGGGCACAGCGACCCGGCGGGGGCTCCGCGGAAGTCGGTCTGAGCGCCCAGGAAGGGGCTCCGGGGCGCACAGCTCAGGACCAGGAGGCGGGCATGGTGGACGCTTAAGGCTCTGGACGTAGTTTGGGTTGGATCCGCCTTCGGGATCCCAGCCTCTAGCGGCCTCGCGGACAGTACCGTGTCGGAGGGATGGCCGCCCCGGGACCCCAGAGGGCACACATGCCCCAGGGCTTGGAGGAAGCCCCAAGTCCTTAAGAGACAGCAAGCTGTCCCTGGCTGACCTCCGTCTAGGGACCTGCACCCCTCCGCCCCTTCCGCACGCACCCCTGCCTCTCTGAGGGCGGGCTCCCCGGTCCGATGGCGGAGCACCCGCTGACCTGCGACCTGGGCGCCGCCCCTCCTTCCTGGGGGGTGACACCCCGCGCGCCGCGCACTCCCTCCGCCCGCCCTCTGGGGGCTGCGTCCTGCCCCTGGCGACTCCCGGACCTGCAGTTCGGAGGCCCCAGGCGCCACCTCCTCAGACGGGCTCAGTGAAGGCTGTGGAGCGAACAAATGTTTTCTCTTCGAGCTTTCTCCGCGCACAACCTTCTGAGACAGCCCCGGTCCCAGACGGCAGGTGTAGCGTCCCGAGCATCTGCGCGCTCCTCACAGGGGGCCCAGAAGCGCGCTTGCCTGAGTGGACTCGGGGTGAGGACGCGCGCA
Organism: Eira barbara; assembly: GCA_020311275.1. Classification (NCBI taxonomy): domain Eukaryota; kingdom Metazoa; phylum Chordata; class Mammalia; order Carnivora; family Mustelidae; genus Eira; species Eira barbara. The sequence continues at coordinate 1,257,524 of JAHRIG010000025.1, forward strand.
GCGGGACAGTCGGGCCCGGCGCAGGAGGACTGGGCTTCCTGCCTGTCAGCGTGTGGCCGGTTTCTGCTGCCAGCGCGCGGCTTCGGAGCGAAACCCCTTGCGGGTCCGGGTTCCACGGGGGAGCTCCTGCTCCTCGTTGTCCCTTGTTCTCCGGCTTCTTCAAGCCCGACCTCTGCAGCCCTCCAGCTCGCAGGACTTGCCGCGTCCTGGTGCGAGGCGGGGGGCCGCGGGTCTCCCCTGAGCCAAAGGTTAGGGTCTCCTGTGTCTGCCTCGTTCACTCCACTGCTGAGGTCCGCCTGACCGAACCCGGGTTCATCCTTTCAGATGCGATCAGATTCCCGGCTGCCCTGACAAACCCCTGCAAACTGTAGATGCGCTCTTGCGCGGTTGATTTCGGAGCTAGAAATGCTGCCACCAACGCCCTGGGGCAGGGTCCTTCCTGTGTCTCCCAGCTCTGGTGTCGGGGGCAGTCCTTGGCAGGTGGCCACCTTGCTCTGGTCCCGCGTGCCGCCGTCCCCCGGCCGTCTTCCTGGAGCTCCATGTCCACCTTCCCCCTTCTGAGAAAAGCACCAGTCGCATCGGACTTAGGGCCCAGCCTACTCTGGCTTGACCTCATCTTGACTTGATTGCATTTGCAAAGACCCTGTTTCCAAGGAAGGTCACATTCACCGGACCAAAGGGTGAAGATGTGGATATTTATTTTGGGGGACGGTGAAAGACAAGTGGAACGGGGGCATCTCGTGGAGCCGTTCTGGAAGATGCAATCTGCTGGCTGTTCTGGCCCAAGGCTCTGCGTGGCTGCTGTCCCACAGCCCCTTCTCTGACCACACAGTGAGCACTCCTCCCACCCTGGGATGTTGTCACTCTCCCAACCAGGTCAGACACCTTGCACATCTCTTTGGCAATCTATAGTATGAAACCCGGATCGGCCACGGACCGTCATCTCCAAAACACCTGCTGGAACAGGTGTCCGGGGGCATGGACTCCTGTTCCCTTCCTGACCAGAATGTGGGGTGAGGACTGTAGGTGACAGGAAAGGCTGTCCTGGGCAGTAGGGTCTTCCTGGGCTGGGGTCACCCCAGGCTCGGGGTCCAGAAGGACACATGGGGGGGGGGTGAGCGGGATGGAGATGTGCTGTCCTTGTCTTCTCAAGGGCTCTTTAATTTGGTGGAACCGCTGGGACCCCGAAGGGCTCAGAGCACCACTCCCGGGGCAGAGAGAGGACCTGGGACTCTTGTTTACCCGCCGCCCAACAGCCACCCTGATGACTCACCTCGAATGCACCCGCATTCCTGCATCTCCGTCCTACAGACTCCAAACCCTCCGTCTGCAGCCTGTGACAGCCGCCGCAGCCTGTGACAGCCGCTGCCCCCCGCGGCCCCTGGGGGTCTAACAGCGACTACGGATGACTTACTCCTTCAGCCCCCTGCCTGGAATTCAGTGCCGGAGGGTTGATGTTCTGAGGGAGAGAGGTTCCTTCCAGGGTGGGCTCCAAGACCAACATGTGTTTGTTTTCTAATGGGCGGTAGGTGGTCATGGTGTCTCCGTTTGGTGAGACCTAAGACTTGGAGACTCTCCCATCGAACTCAGGAGACGGCGTTTCCACTTTCCGGGAGCTTCACGAAGACGAGCCGCATTCCAAGAATGGCTCATCGTGCCCCGGGGCCGGGCAGGGAGCAGGGGACTGTGGCTCACAGTCACGTGACTTGGGCTCTCTTCTCCGGCCAAGATACAAAGAACGTGGCTCCCCAGGAGGCTGTTCTAAGTGAACGTAGAAGACGGAAATCTTGTGGGATCCTGGGCCCTCACACAATCTCATCAGGAGACTCCTGGGCTTACTGTGTTGATGAAATGCTTGGACCCCAGTCTCGAACGGGGTTCTCTTATCTTGTGCCGCACGCTCGCACACAGTCTCCGCAGTTTCACTGGATTTACGCTTGTCCCTGCACGTGGGGCGTCAAGGCCACACACGGAAATGGCCAAACTTTAAACGGCATTGACAGAAAGATAGGGTGTGTGTCCGCAGCCAGAGTCCTCTCCCCCGGGCAGACCTCCAGTTCCGCTCTCCCAGGCACGAGGGAAATAATTCAGTGCCCGCTGGTACACATGCAGCCCCTCCCCCTCTGTTCTGGGAACACACACGTTCTCGCAAAGGAGGTTCATCTCACCATGGAGGCAAAAAGAGAAAACACACACGTTTGAGGACATTTAAAATGGAAAAACTATTTTGCTACAACACTCATGACAGTCCAGATAAAATTTCCCTCTTTTTCTCTGTTAACCGGGTAATTTACTGAGGTCTTCCTAGAGGGGAAGGGTCCTCAAGTGGAGAACCACATCTACAGGGGTGGGGTTGACAACATCTGTGCTGGGGCATGACACCTGCATGTCCCCTACAGAGTCCGAGTCAGGACGTTTACCTGATGCCTGGGCCTCTTACCGCTGGGGCGTGTGCGGCACCCTCGTTGGTCCGTGTGGGGAAACTTCTTTAATGGGGCTGTGGCTGCACCAGGCATGGGCAGCTCTGTCTTCATCGGATCTCTCTTTAGCAACCGTTTTGACTTAATTCGCCTCAAACACCAGCATAGTTCTGGTGTGTCCTGGGAGGACAGTCCCGGGCTCCCTGGATTCTGGCCTTTTTCTGTGTGCGTTTTGGGCGCATGTCCTCCCTTCCACAACCGACACTGGTAACTGGTCAGGAGGACCAAGGTCTTAGCTTCTGCCACCTTTTCCAGATGAAGGAAATCACTTCTGCATCCACCATCAGAATCTGGGGTGAAGAAAGCAGAAACGAGTGTCCTGAGAGATGGACAAACTGGCAACACGCTACTCTCTCAGGGGTGCAGGGGGGCGCATAGGCGCCGCGGTCCACACTCACTTCCAGCTCGGAGACAGGGCTGCATCCGCCCAGGGCAGAGCAGCCTTCACCAGAGCACTGCCAAGTCCTCCCACGCTGAGGACTCATCATGTGGGAGTGAGATCGTTTGAGCCCGGGAGCTCCTATGACGTCTTAAGGGATCACACGTTACCTGCAACACACAAGGTTTCAGATGTGACAACTGGTTCATCAAAGTACGTTTATTGGTTACTTAAACTTTAAAATTTGTGACAGAAAATTAGAACTTGCTAAGGCAATTTTTGTGACTTTATCCATCCCTGGCCCAAAGAGGAATCATTTAATAAATTGAAAGTATTGTCGTGGAGCCAGCTCGGATGCCCTGAGGTGGTCCCTAGCACCCTCCTGGTGCAGAAGCCTGTCCAGGCCCCCGGGATGCCATCCTCTGGCCTCCTCAGGCTCCTCTGTGCCGGCAGGTCCCGGATGTTTGCAGTGTGGTCCCTGCATTTGGGTCTGGGTCCCTGCCGGCCCTTTGATCTTCCCGAGACGCAGCCCTGAATGCTTCTGTCCCCCGGTACACTCTCTCCTTGGATGTGGTTTGTCACTCACTTAACAAATTCCCAGGAAGCACCAGAAACAGACGCTCTGGGTGGCATCAGGGAGAACCAGGGACTGTGCTATGAGTCAGCTGTTTGTGAAGTCTGGCCTGGTGGGGAAGTCGTTGCCTGAGAACGGGGAGCCCTCATCTGGAGCCCAGCCCCAGGAATATGGGCGGCAGGCAGCCCTGGTGGCCCCTCATGTCCCTGCTCCTGAGCCTGAGCCAGATTCACCTACGAGAAGACAGACAGAACAAGTACGGCGTGATCACTTCTGCAGCTCTGGACACACAGGACAATCTCCGGTACTCACTGCTGTTCCCTTCCCGCATGCTGGCAGGGGACTCGGTTCCCCGCCATCTACCAGTGTCCCAGCAAGCGCAGGACATGAAAGGAGGCTTCCGGGACCTGCCCGCGACCCACGCCTTGTTGCGTTGTACTCGACACGTGCCTCCCGCCTTCCAGAAGTGGGTTGTCCTCTTCTGCGCAAGACCAGCTCTCCTACCCGTTCTTGAACACACTTTTCTGTGAGGGGTGACGCACGGTCAAGTGTGGAAATGTAAAGCTGTGACAGGGAATGAGAGTAAGCCCCCTTCCACTCAGGCCCCCGTGTGTCCCTCCTCCTTCCCAAAGTAGAAGGTTACCGGGTGCTCTTGGAGACACCCTGGGCCTCCGTGGCTCAGGCCTTGAGCAAGGTGGGTGTCTACTATCTGTTCCTGGGTGGCTCCGATGACATCACTGTGACCCGCGATGCCATCTTCCGGGCTTGGCTGACGGGGCAGAGCTGCGTTAACACCCCGCACGTCCCACGGAGCTGCATGCAAGCCTGCGTCTGCTGCGCACCTGCCTAGAGCTGGAGCTGCTGTGTGCAAGGCCAGGAATACGGCGACTTCAAGCACTTTGTGGGGCACCTGGTGGCTCGGCCGGTGAGGGTCTGCCTTCGGCTCAGGCCATGCTCCCGGGATCCTGGGATCGAGCCCTGCGTTGGGCTTCCTGCTCAGAGGGGAGCCTGCTTCTCCCTCTCCCTCTGCTGCTCTCCCTTCTTGTGTGCGCTCTCTCCCTCAAATAAACAAATAAAGGATTCGAACACATTTCGGGCATGATGGCGGTTCCTGCCTCCCTGCCCGGGTTGTGCTGATCACTGCCCAGCGAGAAACAGACGACAGCACGCCGTGCCCACTCCGACAGCGATCAGGGCCCTGTGGTGGACGGGAACTCCCGTCCCGATGTGCGGTTCATGCCCCTCTTCCACTTGGGCGTTCGGGCATTTTCTCTGGCGTTTTCGGCGTGTTCGCATATTTCGTCCGTGTTGCTGTCACGCCGTTGGCCTTTCCCTTACTGGTGTGTGGAAGCCTGTCCATGAAGAGGAGCAGCGTGTCCGCGGGACGTATGTTGTGACGGTGCCGCCTGGAGAGCTTGTGCTCTACGTGGGCGAGCGCGTCCGTCTACTCTTGGGTGACGTGGATTCCCACTTTGATCGTGCAGTGGTGACGCGTCCTGTGCTGTTTGCCCTCATGGTTGGTTCCTGTTTCAAGCTTTCCTCGGTGCAGACGCTGCCCCGGTGTCGGGAGGAGGCTAGGCACCCACTTCGCTCTTCTCAGACGGCCCCTTCACGTCCCCGGAGGACTTATTGGACCTTCTTTTCCTCGACGATGTGAGTGACGCCTGCGTCATACGGCCAACCCTGCATGTAGGTATTCGGGTCTATTTCTGGACTCCCTGCTCCGTTTCGTTGATGTATCTGTCCATTCCGTGCAACATCAGGGACGCTGACGTCATGGTCTGCCCGACACCTGGTGCGCAGGGTTCCTCCGCCTCACTCCTTGCCACAGCAATCCCACGGATATTATTTTATGGTTTTTCCCCTTATGGAAGTTTTATCAGGACTGCCTGAGGTTTTTAAGTAAAGTAGAATTGATATCCTCCTGATGCGGACTTCCTATCTGAAGGTCGAGTACGGCTTTTCCTGCAGAAAAATCTTCCTTCTGGAGCCCTCAGCCGAGTTCTAACGTGGTCTTCACACACACTCTGTATCTGCCCTTGGACCTTTTGTCCATCCCGCTGTTCCTCTGGTGGTTGATTACGTGCGGACGGATGTGGAGTCTCACTGTTTACCCAGACACCTCTCTGAATTATTTGGTGAATCATAAGACTTGAGGTGATTGAGTTTTTTCCCAAGTGTATGAACTTATCATCCGCAAATGATGAATGCGCCTGTCCTACCGCCCTCCCCGCTGCCTCCGGCTCACCCTCCGCTTGGCTGCCTAGAGAGCTGAGCTTTGGAACACGTCCCTTTTCCGCACGCCTGCCTTTGATTCAGTATCAAGGACCACTTATTCCGCAGATCTTCTTTCGTACCAGACATCTCCCGGCTACTTTGGGTCCAGTCCTGACAAACTCCCACCTAACCCCTGCTGTTCTGCCGCGCTTAGTGCGCCTCAGCGGTTTGCCTCCTAGCGGGGCCTGCAGAGCAGCCCCGCCTCACGTTTCAGGCCAGGATCATGGGTTAGGGCATCGAGCGCGTTCGTGAGTGCTCAGTAAGGGTTTTGCTATCACGAGAACGCAAGATGCTCTTTTGCTGTTGGCCCTTGCAAGGCTCCACGGACAGGTCAGAGCACAGCACGGGCTCCGTCCTCACACGGAGCCCAATTCTCCCCTTTTTAGACTTCCTCTCCTCCTCCTTCAGGGTCACGGATGCTCCGCTTGGTGGTGGGCATTTCAGGCTACGGAACAGCAATTAATTCTGCGTCCCCAATGCCACGTTGACGATGCAGCTTCCTCTCGGTTTCCTGGACTCTGTGGTCTCAGGGGGCAGAGACCTTAGGGAGAACCGCACGTCGATAGCGTAAACAAATACACTAAAGTTGACACGCACGAACTGGAAAGTCACTATAGCCCAGGCATTGCGGTAGGCACTACCGTTATCATGACAGCGATAATAATGAAATTTTCACACGACCCTGGCTTTATGCCAAGTACCTGAAACATGTTAAAGCTTTTGATTCTAGGGCGCCTGTGTGGCTCAGTGGGTTAAGCCGCTGCCTTCAGCTCAGGTCATGATCTCAGGGTCCTGGGATCGAGCCCCGCATCGGGCTCTGTGCTCGGCAGGGAGCCTGCTTCCTCCTCTCTCTCTGCCTGCCTTTCTGCCTACTTGTGATCTCTCTCTCTCTCTGTCAAATAAATAAATAAAATCTTTAAAAAAAATAAAGTCTTTGATTCTAAAAATGACCCCATGAGGGAGATATTCGCCTTGGGTCCGGTTTTGGGTTTGTAAGCGGGTTGGTGTCCCCGTTGCTAAGATGCCTGTTGGGCGGCACGTGGCGGAGCTGGTGGTCCTGGCCGGCTGTGTGGCTGCAGGGCCCGCGTGCCGGGACCAGTGCCCATGTGGCCGCCGTGTGCCGCTCTGACTAAGCAGGTCCCGGCCTCGTGCTGCTTATGTGGTCCTCGGAAGATGGCCTGCCTTGGTGCGTGCCCTCGACATCCCCGCACGTCCCCTCCGAAGGCAGATCCCAGATCGATCGTGTTGATTGTCACAGGTCCGTTACCTGCATCAACATCTGGAATTTACTATACGGGGGGACACCGTTTCATGAACTGCTTTAAATCACGTAAAAACCTGACTGCGAAAACTTTGAATATTTGTCTGGAAATGTTAACTGCTATGCCATGAGATAGAGATCTTTTTTTCCCTCTAATCTTGGTAAAATATCGGCCACTGATAGCTCGTTGTTGGGGGCGGGCGCGTCTGCACTTTCTGCTCTTTTTGTTTTTGTGTGTGGGGTGTCGTGTTTCCTCTTGTCGCAGGAGCTGAAGATGTCTCCTCTGCCTGCGAGTCCAGCCGTCTCTATGGTGCACGTGGAAGTCCACAGTCCAGAACCTGACTGGGAAGTCAACCGGCAGGCAGCAGAGTCACGCGCGAGGCCTTGACCGAGCACACGATGAGCCCCTGAGCTGTGGCTCGCGGTCCAGCCATGAGAGCCAACAGGAGAAATTCCACTGCAGAGAGACGGCCTGAGACCAAAGGAAATACACTGATAAATTTTATCTTTAAGTGTGAGAACTAGATATTCAAGAAAACCAGTGACCTCACAGCCCATTTCCTTCGATTATGTTATGGAAACACTTGACCAGCACGAGCTACTATGTTCTTCTGGCCTGAAGGAGGGGGCGCAGGACAGTGTCGACACCGACGTCCCAAGTCAGGCTCTTCTGAGGTCAGTGCCTGACAAAAGCCGGGTTTTCCTGGGTTTTGTGCCCTGTTGTGTCTGAAGGTAAATGATGTTGGTACAGTCAAGGCAATGACCTTGAGACAAAAATAGTTTTAAAATGTCCTTTTCAATTCAAAGTGTACCACACTGGCATGAATTCCTATAGGCTTTGGACCTGGAACTTGGGTGACTGGTCTTCTTCTGAAACCTTATGCTCAGTCCCAAGGGAGCCAGGATTAAGTCACCGTCCTGTGGAGAGTGTGGACCGACTTACCCAAATGGCAAAAAGAGGAGAAATGTGTCCAAGGGCGCGAGTGTCCTTTCACTGAAGAAGCCTTGGTTTGCTTTATCACGGAAGCGCCAGTCACACTGGACGACACATGTCGCGTGAGGCCATGGCGCACAGCTCAACTCTGCAACCTTGAACGCGTTCGGCCGCCGTGGGCTTCTCCGAGGATTTTATAAGGAGCATATGGACCTGGGGAAACTTGTCTCGGAAGAAAGCGCCCCATTTCGGTGATCACTCTGTATGCCTCCGTGCAGTGTCTCCTCCAGCGATCTGCATGGCAGCACCTGCTGGCTGCTTGAGGTAGCGGCGTCTGCCAAGCAGACGGAGGCCGTGGGCTGCGTGCTCCGAGGCGGCGGGTGGGAGCCATGCGGCTGGACCCCGGAGGAGTCGTCTCCATCCCACGCTAGCTCTCGGCGCTCTCGGTGGCTCTGATCCCATCCAGGCTCTCCCTCTGTGTTCTGCACCCCTGGTCCTGGCCTGCACAAGCCAAACTGTCCTTTCCTTAAAAAAAAAAAAAAATTAGTTGCTCATTTTCTGCTAAAGAAGATGGATTTCAAGCATTGGTTGGTGTTACTACGAATGGAAACATGTTCACTTGTTGAGAACCTCAAAGAAGAGTCAAACCAAACGACGGGCAGACACGGTCCTCCCGCCCACTCCTGACTTGCAAGCAGAGACGATGACTGTGGGGAGCCCTTTTGTCTGCCCCAGAGATGGTGGTTTTCCTCTTCAAAGGCGGGTTTGGGGGAGCTCGGACGCAGGGGCTGCTCGGCACTGAGATTCTCTGTGCGGGTGCCGTGAGGGGCTGGGCAGTGAGGCCCACCTTGGAGGAACACAGCTGGTCGCAGACTCCGGTGATTGTTGGGATCAAGTGTATTTCAGATCTCCCCGGGTGCGCTCGGGCCCCTGAGATCTATGCCTGCCTCCCTCTGTTTCTGCCCGTCTCTGATGGCCTCTGGCACACACAGCTGCGCAAGGGGGGATCTTGTGCTTGGCATGGTGCCTTCTGCTGTGAGGTGTTACGGCAAAGACGGGGCGATGGGGGTTGTCATGGTGCGGAAAGAGCAGCCAGGGTCTCTGGGCCCACGAGGGTGTCCTCAGCCAGTGAGCGGTGGTGGAAAAACGGTCAAAACCCACCAGAAAAGGGCCTGCCCGACACTCTGAGGGAGGACAGCAGCCACCAAACCTCAGTCCCTGTGACACGTGGGTCGCACGGGAAGCCCGGGTCCTGCCCCACAGGAGTCCGCAGGGCAGGGGAGAGGGCTGTGCTGGACGAGGAGGCGAGGTGTGATCGGCTCTTCCCGGAGCCTGGCGTGCCGGTGCCTGGGGCTGCACGTCCAGGGCCGCCACGGGGAGGAAGCCTTGGTCTGCAGGAAACACTTGTGGTTCCTGAAAGGTGGTTCATGCGAGGTGGAGACTTTGTGACCTAATTTTAAGAAATGATGCAGCCCCTTCTCAGAGCAGACAGTTCTGCTCCTTCTGCATGAACAAAATTATAGGGAAAAATTATAGGAAGCCTTGCTGGAGGTTTCCTGCGGTGGTTTGAGCGGCAGAGCTGCCTGCATTGCGCTTTAAAAAGAAAGAGAGAAAGGAGCCAAATTTCTTCCGTGGGGCCTGAGGGACCCGCTCGTCCCAGGCCCGCCCCGCCCCGCGAGCTGTGTGAGAAAGCCGTCCCCGGAAACTTCTCATATGCATACGAGGAATCATGCCATGAAAAGGGGGCGAGGGATTAGGACAAGATAAATTTATACCAGCTTTGCACATTCCATTGACAAATTCGCTGTTTTTGCGTTGTTGCCCCCGACCTCCCGGTTACCGAGGGGATGACATTAAAGTGGAGAAAATGGCTTATTCTGTGCAATAAATTCAAACAGAGATGACGCACTTTGCCCACCAAGTATATCTAAGAAATTGTGGGGAAATGTCAAGCATTTCCAGAGAAGCTGCTGTAAATTCTGATGCTGGAGACGCTCACGACTTCTGCCGAGCAGAAAGGGCTCTTTGTTTGCGCGGGGCTGACACTCAGCGTTTCGGGTGCTATGAGCCGGGGGTCCCAGGGAAGGGAGAGAAGAAACGTGGGGATGTGACAGCTCAGGCTCCGGCCCGCGGGAGCTGGGAGCAGGCCCCAGGGCAAGGCCGGGCGGTGGGAGCAGGAGGACACCGGGCGCTCCAGCCACAGGCCCAGCCTCCTGGGTGCCTGACCCGCCCTGCACTCACCCTGCACCCAGGATGGGCAAACCAGTGCCCAGGGGCCTGGGGTGCAGTGAGAAGGGGCCACCCATATCCAGAGCCTCTGCACTCCCCGGCAGAGGTTGCCACCCAACCCTGCGTGCCCATGGGAGCTGCGGGGGTGTCATTCCAGAAACCCACAGACTGGAGCCAGGAACACTCCATCCTGCAGACTCTGGGGACTTGTCCGGGTTTGGATTACATTTCATTTGAGAAAATAAATGAAAAGACACACAAACCCCACGGACACTGAAAACAACACAAAGAACACAGTTCTGCCGGTGGAGTGTAAAGGACAGCAGAGGGTTGAGGGTGTCCCTCGTGGGCATCGGAGGGCGAGGGGTGGACAGAGCGGGTCGGGGAGGAGGAGGAGGAGGAGGACACCCGCATACACCCCTGCGGCCGCGCGGCCGTTTCGCCGTGATGGTCGCGCCGCACAGTTTCCTCGTGGTGACCTCACGGCGTCAGAGGTTGACGGGGCTGAAGATGATGGAGTCGCTTGGTTGGCAGGACCCCCCCGGCATTTCCACTCCCAGGGCCTCTACAGAGAGGAGACCCAAGGGTCCTGCTGCACCACAGAGCACTCCCGTGCCCGCTCCTACCCCCAGATCCCCCTGTGCCGTGCACACTCCCCGTCCCCAGCTGCCCCCTCTGCCCACGCCGCCGGCCTGCACACATCTGGGCCCCGTCCATCCGGTCACACAGTGACGAGCTGTGCTCGAAGGCCCGGCAGGCCCTACAGAGGGGCCGGCCGCCCAGGCGCCCAAGGGCGGTCCTCGTCGCTGACCTGTTACTCTGGGTTAACTTGAGACCACCGTGCTGGTGCCCGCATCCCGGACTGTTTAATCTCCTGAACCGGGGGCGGGCTCCTTCTCCTGTCAGAAGACGTTGTTGATAATCGTCGTGAGGTAGGGCCCTACTGGCCTTTTTTAATGAGAGGTAAAGATTATCCCGAGAGATGACAGAAAAGCAATGTGCGCAGCCGGCTTCCCTCGGTCAATACCGCGTCCTGCTAGGGCAGCATCATCGAACTTTCATTTTGCAACACGCCGCCGCAGGCCTCGACGGGCCCTAATACTGGGTCATTGATCTCCTCACTTGCGGAGCAGCCCACTGGGTGCCGCTGGGTGCGGGCCTCACCGCAGACCCAGCTCCTGCTCCTTGGGTGCGGCGCTCAGTTCTGCTCTCACGGAGGGGGACCTTAGTCCTCGCTCACTGTGTGACAGAGACGGGGTTACTAGTGGGTGATTTGAGTGCAACGGGCAGATGGGCACGTGGGGGTTGGCGGGCCCCGGGGCATTGTTGGGAACCCAGAGACAGAGGGACTATCCCAGCTGGGGCTGGGCCAGGATGCTTCTTGGGACCTTTAAGGATGAAAAAAGAGTTTTCCTGTCTGTCGGCAGCAGGGAAGGGTGTTATTACAGGAAAGGGAAGCCTCTACCCCGGGGTCCAGAGCCAGAAGGAGGGTGACACACGACCATGCAGGCCAGGAGGGGGGCGGCTGGGGTGACAGGGCCCGAGGCCATGGGCTTCTGCCAGTGGGCCCCGTGCGTACTTCGGAGCCCCGTCTCCGGTCGACACTCCGTGCACTTGCCACTGCATTTCTCTGTGGATGGAGAGAAAACTCCAAGAGACCGCAGCTCCCTCCAGTCAAAGAGAAGCTGAAGTTAGACTCAAGTGTTTCCTCGCGGGCTCTGGGGTTATGAGCTCCCGTGGCCACCCAGGCATCTCCGGTCCGTGATGACAGGAGCGCGCCAGGGTCCTACGGGGCTGGCGGGGGCCGGCAGCACCTGGGAGGGTAGACACTGCCGCACTATTTCCGTTTCTGGAAGAAGAAGAGAAGAAACGGCTCACCAGGGAGAGCCGGGCTGCGCGTCGGGGATGCGAATGGTCCCCCAGTGCCCCATCTGAGCCTCTGTGCTGGCAGGGGAGCGGGACCCAGTGGGTAAGGTCTCGGTAAGACCAGCTGCTTCCTGTGCACACGAAGGAGTGTTTACCCAGATACTGTAAACGCGTTCCCATTTCAGCCCCTGGAGGAGCCGCACGGCAGGTCTCCTCCGACTACGGTGCCGGGTTCCAGCGAGCAGCTTCCCTATTAGCCGAAGCACACCACTCACCAGAGGCTTTAATGGGAGCTCTGAGTCCGTGGAAAATTCGAGCTTCAGATGAGCAGGGAATCGGGCCCAGAGGTGGTGTGGGCACAGTTAGCATCGGCGGAAATGCAGAAGCTGCCGCGGACGGGGACGCTCAGAACGCAGCCCTGGGCCGAGCCGAAGCCAAGAACCATTGAGGTTAATAGGGTGGGTGGGTGGGGGGGACCTGCTCACCTCCGTCTCCCGCCACGTGCGCTCGGTGGCTGGTAATGCATGGCCTCCGGAGTGTAGCCGGCGGAATGGGAAAATGAAATCTCTCTCTGCTCCGTGCTTCTGGAACTCCTTGTTGAAACTGCTGTGCATGCCGCTGTCTGTCTGGGGGTGAGTTCAGGGTCCGGCGTCCTCTACGCTAGACCTTTGTCAGGACAGAATGGTCAAGGGTGGGGCTCCGCCTTCCAGCCCGTGCCTTGGGGGTTGGTACGGAGGCCACACCTCGCCAGTGTCCGAGAATTTTACCGATCCATACCTGTAGGATTTCCTTGCCACTCCCAAAGCCTCTCCTTAGGTTTATCATCATCACCCCAAATGAAATAAGATTTTGTGCAGTGGGGCTATGACTCGGTACCATTCAATTTCACATCTCCAGTCGCTCTCCCTAATATTTGCGTGTGCAGTGGCATTTCCTTTGACCAAGCCTATGGCCGCATTAGAGTAGTGGTCACAGCTGCTCCTGATTGCCACACCACAGCTGACTCCGTGGTGGACATGCGCGCTGCCTAGCATGTCCAGCCGAAACCTCGAAGCAGGGGCAAGATTTTCCGGAATGGCATGTTCTTCCTCTTTGGGGTTACTCTCCTGGGTCAATGGGCATGTATCCCGTACAAAGACTTAACCCATTCTGCTGCTTCGTAGAGAGGGCACAGACGCCTTAGTGCAACAGGTGGGCTCTGAGCAAGAGAGGTGACGTGGGGAGGGCTTGTCCTGAGCACCCCACACCCAGACGAGAAGATGCTCACAATGCAGGGGTGTGGCCGGGATGACCGGGCTGCCCAGCCCAGCTCTGCGGATGCGTGCGGGACCTCATGCCCTCACTGGACTCCGGGGGGCGGGCAGCCTTGTCACAAGCGAGAGCAACTCTGAGGACGCGGGAAGGACGTGGAGGCTGGGTTTCCCTGACCCTGGGGTCATTCCGGTGGGGATGGAGGTCGCTTTGGAGAACGGAAGTCCCCAGTGAGTGCTGAGATCCAACATCAGGACTAAGGTCCTACAGATGAGATGCCGGGGCTCCCTGTGCTGTCTTCTGGAGCCCCCCGCCCAATCTGGGGCTATTTCCTTACGCGGCCATCCTCTCAGCTGAGATCAGGAGACACGCCTCTGCCTCTCTCAACAGTAGCTTCCCGTTTAAACCTTCTGGCTGGGCCGTGACCCTCGTATTTGAGTCCGCGGCTGCTGTAAGAAACCAGCACAAACATCACGGCTTAAAAGAATAAAATGCGGGACGCCTGGGTGGCTCGGTGGGTTAAGCCTCTGCCTTCGGCTCAGGTCATGATCTCAGGGTCCTGGGATCGAGCCCCACATCGGGCTCCTGGCTCAGCAGGGAGCCTGCTTCTCTCTCCGCCTCTGCCTGCCTCTGCCTGCTTGTGATCTCTGTCTCTCTTTCTCTAACAAATAAACAAACTAACAAATAAATAAATAAATAAAACCTTAAACACAAAAAGCAAAATGCGTCGTCTTACAGGCTCAAGAGACCCCACGTCTCAGGTCAGCTTCCTGGCTGAAGTCAAGGTGCCGACAGGGTCCCTGTGCCTCGGCGGCTCTTGGGGGAAGAGGTTTCACTGTGTTTTCACTTCTGGGGACTCTGGGCTCCACTTCTGTGGTCACGCCCCCCCCCGCCCTGTCTATTCTCCCACTGCCTCTCCTGCCTGGACACCTCTGCTGGCATAGAGCCCACCAGACGATCTGAGATAACGTCTCCTTTGGAGGACTCCTTACTCAAATCCGCAGGGACCGCTTCTCTGCAGACGGCGGTGTCTACAGTTCCAGGATTAGGACCCGGAAAAGTTCAGCTGACCACGTGCCTTCTCTGTCTCCAGCTCCTTGGGGAGCTCCATGTCCTCTGGTGGCTATTCACCATGTTGTGTGTCTCTATGGACCTCCAATGATCACGTGCTCTCACCAGCGAACCCGACTCCAGTGCCCGTACTTGTGCCAAAGAAGATACAGAGCCCCTCTTCTGTCTCCAGAGTGGGTCTGATTACAGAGCCTTCCTTATGAGGATTCCCTGGGTGAGGCAAATACCATCCATAGCACGGTGCCTGGAGCCCCATAACTGTTTGCTGAGCACCAGCTGTAGTATCCCAGGGCTCTCCGGAGTGAGACCCACAGTGCGAAAGATTCTTCTCCAGAAACATGACAGCTTGGGCTCTTAGGGGTAAAAGGATTCTTGTAATACTTCCTTATGTGCTCCCGACAAATGCAGTATCGGAATCTCCTGTCAGTCCAGGGTTCGGGGCATTTCCCTTAGGACAGGATGTGATGGAGACCAGCAAGGGACGGTGTCTCCAATGTCCTCCCCAGGACCCGCACTAACAGCAGAGTGACACATTCTCTCCATCCTGACGCAATTCCTACCGGGGGGAGGGCAGCCGCATCGGCATTGAACGGCTCATCTGCGCACACACTGCCTTGCATTTGTCTGGTCCTACTTTGCGAACTTTAAGTCCCACCCGTTATGCCTGTGCAGGCTCGGGGAGAAGGCAGGCGGGACTCTTCTCAGAGTGCAGGCCGGGGAGGGGAAGAACATACAGACCGGCCAAGGGCGGGCCCTGGGGCCCCTGTCGTGTTCTGGGGGAGATGCGAGTCCTGAGAAGAGGGGGCTTCCCCACACTTCACAGAGTGGGACCAGGCCCTGGGGGTGTAGTTGTGCACAGATCTTCATCAAGAACCCGTCTGGGCAATGGCATAGAGATTGCCTACTGCTCCCTGGTATTAAGGCAAAAACAAAAAACAGTAAGTGTAAAGTTTCGCAGGCGAGGCAAACACGGCACCAGGCGAGGCAGGCACAAGGCAAGATTTATTAAAGGCATCCCCGGCGATGTTTCGGGACTCAGGAGAAGGGGAGCCAGGAAAGTCGCACCGGGAGGAGGTCGGCACCCTCGGGCGAGGTTCCGCAACTCGGGAAGGGGGAGTCGAGGAAGTCGCACTGGGAGGGAGTCGGCCGGGTCTTTTATGGGGCCAAGGCAGGGCGTGGGCTCACATCCATACATGGTAGGGTGTTTGGTGATCGGAGGGTATGACGGGGTCCTGATACTTCTGTTTCCTGCATAGGTATTGGGTTACCTGTGGAGACGCGACCTGGGCCTACATCCTTTTGGCGGGAGAGTCAAGGGTTGAGGAAGCAGGGGGGACGGGGCGGGAAGACCGCAGCCCCGGGGGTCATTTCTGTTGTTCCTCCTGCATTCCCGGAGCCACCGACCCAACAGTAAGGAACACCTGCCGCCCTCCCTGGTGACCCCAGGCTGTGGCCCTGGGGCTGGAGCCTGAAGGGGATGTCCCCTCAGATGGACGGTGCTGGGAAGCCCTGCCTGCCCTCTTGGCGGGGCGGGTGCACAGCCGGCCACACCTGCCCTCTCTCAGCCGCACGGGCCCATGCACAGGGGAGGGGGCGGAGCAGAGATTGGGAGCTGAGGCCCTGCTCTCTCTGTGCCGCACAACATAAACGGACTTCCTGCTGTCCGTGCGGCACCCACTCTCTCAACCAAGGACGGAGCGGTATGGAGAATCACACTGTAGGGCGCGTCGGACTGGAGTTGGCGCCTGTCTCAGTGTGGCGTGTTAAAGCAAACCAGTGGGTACAGAGACATATGGGGCTGAAGGTAGCATTGTATGGTCTGGTGATTAAACCACAATCATTTGGAATATCTGCCAGAGGTCTGAACCTAAGTTGGCCCAAGAGGCAACACGTCGACGCCCTTTTTACGACATCCCCCAGCACCCGTGAATACCGTGGCATTTAAACGTCTGACAGCCTGTCTATTCAAACCCCACTTGTGAAGGATTTATAACTCAACCATAAAAATCCACTCTAAGCTTAAGGTTGGCATGTGAGAACTCGGCTCAGGAGTGAATTAATTAATGAATTTGTCCTTTCTTTCATCAATTTGACTGACACCTTCACACATACCCCCTCGAGATGTGATCTCGACAGATCTCATAAAACAAGAGACTTCAGGCTTGGCCACTGCCTCCAATGTGAGAATGCTCACAGAAATTACCAACCCTCTAGGAACGTGCAGTGATGGAAATCAGGTCCCTTTTGGACCCCAACAGCAGGATGCTGTAGGTGGGCGAGCTGGGGAGTGGGACCTGAGCTGAGTCCTGGCGGTGGGCGGGCTGCCCCTCCGTGCCTCACGTGGCTCTCTTTTTCGCAGCACAGAGGAAGCCCTGTGGGCTCCGTCTCCACCACCAGTGGGAGTGTTCACTCTCTCTGGAGTGTTGGGAAAGAGCTTCTCCTCCCTTGGTGTTCTCGTTTTCTTTTTAAGAGGGAATAACTAATCTTCTTTCCAATGAAATTAGCCTCCAGCGAGGGCATGCCAAGAGATGACTACTTTTACATTCTGTGTTTAAGTAACTAGAGGAAACCCCTAACCCCACCCAATCTGAACAAAAATGAAAATAAAACGATCAAATAAATAAAAATTTAAAAAAAGAGAAAACACTCAAGAGGCCAAAAAACCATGACTTACAAGACCCTAGAAGGTCCTTAGTGGAATATGGTTGCCAGGTATGAACTTATTCTGTCAATATTCTGTTACTCTTTATTGTTTTGTTTGTCCCCTGGGTGGGGTGCGGGTCATTGGCTATTTTTCTCTTTCACCGTCAGGGACGTATGCTGCAGTTAACGGGGTAACCCTGAGCTGAATGGAACTTCACTTCCCGGCTCAGGGTCTCTTCAAGACACCGGGCGCTCTGCGGGTAAGAGAGCAGATGCAGGAGCCTCTCTGGCCGCACGATATTGAAGTTGACTGTGGGACCGTCGGCTCTGGGGCCAGAAGTTGCTGTTCTTTCTGCTTAGAAAGAAACCTTCCCCACACGCCCAGTGATTCCATGCGAGGAGGAACCTATTTGAAGACTAGAGAATGGCCATACTCGGACACGTGAGGGACAGGCCCTGGAAATGATGTCCCAGAGGGCGATCTCGGTGCAGCTGGGGACGGACGTCAGGTCGGGGCGTGGAAGGGGCTGCCCAGGCTGACACGGAAAGGGGACAGAACTCCATCAGCACTTTTCTTGGATGTGGTTGTGTTGGTTCCCACTCACGTGGGTTCATGCAGCAGAGAAACGAGTCTGTTTTCAGGAATGCATTGATCGATGATGCTGTTAGTTCAAGTGAGCTGACTTGCGTGTGCAAGGAAATAAGCACATGTGTGCTCACACGTGTTTACCGTGTGGTGTTGTGTTCGTCTCAACCTGTATCAATCCTTCCCACTTGATTATTTTAG
>JAHRIG010000025.1:1275285-1378917 GCA_020311275.1 Eira barbara
CCTGGACACTGATCCGCGACGATGAAGGTCTTGATAGAGAGGGGAGATTAGGGCATAGAGACAGACACACACACACAGGGAAGCATCATGAAGGTGCAAACAAAGGTCAGGGTGCTGCTTCTATGAGCTTAGGAACGCTGGAGATTGTCGGAAATCACTGGATCCTGAAAGGACCATCAAGGAGATGCTTCTCCACAATCTCAGGCAGAACCAGACACGTCGACTCCTTCCTCTCAGACTTTGGTTCCCCAAAGCTGTGAGCAAACACATTTCTGTTCTGTTTTTACAATCCACCCAATTTGTGGTGCTGCATTGGCAGCTCTAGAAAATTGTATGCCAACAACGTGAATAGAAACCCCTCTCTCTATTTCTCCTCTAACCCAGTTACTGAGTAAAGGGGAATGCCTCCAATATGCCCAAGGCATATTTCTGTTCTTGTAAATATCTCAGTTTTAGTTCACTCAGAGAATCTGGATCAATCCCCTTTTGAATAAAAAATAATGGCCTCGTGAGAATTTGGCAGCTTCCGGACTGTGCCATCCATGCCGTGTGCTTTCCATACCCTTAGCCCCATGCTGAGAACATTAGCCTATTGTGTTTTCCTTCAACACTGGTTGCCATGTTTTTTACTAGGTGATTTGTCACTCTAATAATTGATGATGATGGCAATCAGACCCTGAATCAGGACCTCAGTTCCCATGCTAACCAATGACAAAGACTGCCCAACAGAAGTCCCCGTAGTGGTTCCTGAGAGCCAACCTCATCAGAACCAGCCTTCAGGGTACGATCATGAAACACAAAGAAAGAACATAGGCAACGAAGGAAAAGAATACAAGTGACATGAGAAGACACAAGAGAAGCCACAAGATGAGGGAAACCATGAGTCCTCAGGGTCAAATGGTAGAGGTCAAAGAGACAGACAAGAGAGACAGAGACAGAGAGACGGAGAAGCGCTGCCTAAGAAACGTGTCACTGAAGCGGAGTGTAGAGCAAGAGGAGCACGCAGAAGTCTCGTGCCAGAAACAGAAAATCACAGTTACATTAAAAGAAAGTAGATAGTGAAAAAGAAAAGAAAAAAGAAAGTAGATAGTAAGTAAAGATTATGTCACAACACTTGATAAAATTTGTAACGGCTTCCAGACAAATCCTAAGGAAAAAAACAAAACCCAAATAACAGAGCTTCAAATAAAGAGTGAACATAGTCAATAATTATATTTTCCCAATATCACAACAGATAAAGATCACATCTTAAAAATTGTTTTTTAGTGATTTCTGTAGCCCACAATCTTTTATCTATGAAATCACAAGTCCAGACAGTGTAGAGGAAGGTGTGTGGCAAGAGTCGGTTTCATAATTCATAGTTCAGTCTTGGGTTTTCAAAGTTTTCCTCATATTTTAACCTTAAGACTGTCTGTAACATGTCTCTGACATTATTAGATTACATTGATAATCTCATCAAGTGATGCAAATATTCATATTTGGGGAAATTGTTATTTTGTTTGAAGGTCAAGGTTACTGGGATTATGCCTGCCCTGAGAAGTGGTTTCTAGTCTCTTGGTTTTGTTAGAGGATGTTACCAGGCCCCTCAAACTGCCGAAAGGAATAGCGTTCTCTCACCTCAGAAGATGTACTACAAAACAAAGGGAAATGCTTATATTACCCACTTATTTGTTTTTTTCATTAATTCAACAACTACATACTGAGTATTTCCTCTGGGTCAGACAAAGTGGGGTAGAGAGGCTCACAGACGAGGTAAAACGTGGGCATGGCCTAGAAACAGAGATGGGAAGGAAAAGAGCTGGGATTTTCACATATACCATATTGAAAACAGTTACATGAGGGAGGTATTACTATGCATCTAACAAGGAGAAAAATGGCATCTCTGAGGTGTTAGGTGGTGGGCATGGTCCAAAAATTAACCATCGAACTTGAGGCTCTCACATCCTCTGGCCCTAACTCTTTTCCTGTTTCTGAAACTTACCAGTGAAAATGTCTGATGCAAAGGGACAAGCAAAGGTCCAGGATTCATGCAAAGGTTCAGGCAGGCAGAGGGAGAGCACGTAGTCAGCAGAGGAAAACTTGTAATTCCATTAAATTCAGTCCAGCACCTTCGTCCTGCTGGAATGCCAGAACGTAGTTGTAGTAACCATGAGCCGGTATAACTTTCCACCAGAGTTATCCTGAGTTCCAGGGAAAGCCCCCGCAGGAAAACGGCGTGTCGAGTGGAGGTCTGGCTGTCAGGGACGCCGTGGGTGTCAGCAGGACACTCCTGTCTCTCCCAAAGACAACGTTCACCTGCTCTGTGGGGGTCAGTTTGCACATGGCAGTGCTCTTGCCTTCACTCCTGAAAACGAGCTGTCTAGACGTGTGCACATCTTACGGGGACAGGGAGGGATGTGAGGATGTGAGGCTGGGACGTGCTGACCTCGGCTTGGCCACCTTGTTTGCTCTTGGGCCCCCTAGACCTGGGGAGCGAGGGGGCAGCTCTCTGCCTCCCACGCCAGACGGCTATCTGGTCTTCCTACCTCAAACTACCATCTTTCCCAAAAGGTTTTTCAGAATCTGGAATCATTTTCCCCTCCTTTCTCCTGTGCATTGTTGGCTAATGAATTAACACCAGCTGGACTAGATTCCCAAAGGCAGAAAAGGGCAAAGGTGCGAAGGAAACACTGCTTCGTGTTTGAACGTGTTTCCCTCCACGGATGTTGACTGTACCCGTGGGATAGGGGTGCTCTTCCACGGGGATGCAAACCGAGGTGAAAAGAGTCTGGGCGCTCTGGAGACAGGTGTTTTAAAGGGAAGTAGAGGCAGCAGGGCAAGGGAAGAAGACAGACAGTCAGGAAAGCCGGAGAGAACAGGAGGAGTGTGGATTCGAGGAATCCAACGGAAGAGAGAATTTCGGAAGGAAAGAATGCTGACACGTGGTCAGAGAGTGAATCCCAAACCACCAAGTGCTTTAAAGTGGTCTGACCTTTTCTCGAAACAGCAGACATCGAAGGCTGCTTCATGTCCTGGAGCACAGAACTGGGAGTCAGGATATCTGGTTTGCCACCGTGGGAAACCCCACCCTTGCAGGCGTGAGTTCGCCCACCTATCCGACGCTGGCATCAGGCTTCTCAACCTGGGCACTGCCAGCAGTGTGGACCATTGTGGGGGCTGCCCGATGCATTGCAGGCTGGGTAGCAGCACCCCAGGCCTCACCTAGTAGCTGCTGGAAACACGCCCCTTTGGTGTGGCCACTGAAATGCCTCTAGACATTGCCCGACGCGGCGGAGAGCTGCGGGGTGGGTTCCGCGACCCCCATACACATCCTGAGAGTCAGCGGGTCTCCTGTGTTCTCCGCCTGGCATGGCAACAGCCACAGAAGGAACACCGTCCCTTACCCACTGTGTTTGCTGCTCCGGCTGTGGTTCCTGTGGCCGAGAGGCTGGAGGAGACGCCTGGACACGGGATCGGAACAACCCACACGGGTTTAGAAAGAGTTCTGTCAACTGCCGACAGCACAGACAAAACCCCGATGATTCAACCCAAAGAAGAGGGGCCCTGTGTGGCCTCCCGCCGCCGCTGAGGTGCCCTGAAAGGGGCTGTTTGGACCAGTCAGTGGACGGGGCAGGAGCGCCTCCCTCCCCCTCGCGCATCTTGCTGAAGGTCTGTTTTCAACCCTGGCTTTGCTTTTGCTTTAACCCTCACAATTCTGAAGACCTATGATTAGCTTGGTTTTTGAGGACAGTGACGATGGTTTTTGCCATCAATGAAAAGTATCAATGGAAACATGAAACATACGTTGTTCCCAGCACTCGTGTGCGCAGACGAAGACAGCCTTCCCATGGCTCCTCTCCCGCTGGTGCTCCTACCCTGGGCTTTGTGTAAAGCTGTTTCCTCTCCCCTCTCCTTCTCGGCCCGTTTCCCTCCGTGCTGCTGACACCCGTCAGGCACCCCCGTGTGCGCCTTCAGGAGAGAGTAAGCCACGACACCGTTCTAACAGGACCGTCCGTGCCCAGTGAAGGGCAGCCTTACCAACTCCAAGGTCTGCAGGCCCCAAGTCCACCTGACACCCCAAAACTGAACACACACCAGAACAGAGTATCTGTGGGATGGATGAACAAACATTTTTGAGAATGGGGAATTATCCAGAATATTTGTGTTTACTACTGTAGGCTGAATTGTGTCCTTCCCCAAGTCATAGGATGAAGCCCTCCCTCCAGGAGCTCAGAACGTGGCTGTACTTGGAAGAGGGTCTTTAGAGCAATAATTAAGTTAAAATGAGATTAGCCTTGGCCCTAATCCAATAAGACTGCATCCTTCAAGATCCTACCAAGACACAGACACATGCAGATGACCCCGTGAGAACACGGGCGGCAGGCGGGCCGGGATAGCAGCGTCAGGAGAAAGCAGCCCCAGGCGCGCCCGGCTCCCTGCCGTCCCGCCTCCACCGCTGTGATGTGTGATTGCGTCTTGCTCACGTGTCTGGGGTCTGGGTGCTTTGTTACAAGCCCGGCGAGCTCAGGAAGACACAGGCACATGCAACCACGGCAAGAAGATGTCCCAGTTCTGGGGAGTTGCTCCTCCGGTGGGATGACATTCCCTCTGTGCCTGCCGTGTATTTTTGAGTGATTAGAATTCATTGATTCCTTCCTTCATTCCTTCATTCCTTTAAGCCCTGTACTCAGGAGGGCTTACGGCGGCATTCAGCGCTGGGGCTGCCCCGGTGTTGCTGCCGCTCGCAGCGGCTGTGTGTGACGAAGGCGCTGCGGCCCTTCACACAGCGCCGAGGGAAGGCCTGACGGTTTCCCCAGGGCTCGGCCCAGTGGAAGGCCACGTAACTCGTCCCTCGCGCGGTCTCCTTCTCCGTATTGTCCAGATTTCTGCTATTCTTCGGGGCTTTCGTTTGCAAGGCACTGGGTGCCGCAGGGGCTCCCTTCCGGCAGGTCCTCCTCCGTCCCATGTCCGCTCCCCTCCCTCCTGCCTGCCCTTCTCCCGCCACGTGCGCGGGCGCCCTTCCGTCTGCTGCGGGCAGGCGCTGCTCCGAGCGGTCTGGGCTGCGGGAGGCGTGCGGTGGCCTCCCGCACGGGCGGTGGCTGCGCGTTCTGCACACCTGCTCTCTCGGACGCACACGGAGCGCCCTCGCATCGCGTTTCCAGTCTATTCGTAGTTCTAGTCAGCTTTTTCTGAATTATTTCATAAAAAATCAAAGGAAATATTCCATATAGATCTATTTCTCTGTGGCTAATTAGGAGGGGAATACATTAATGAAACAGAATATTTTAAAAATTGGACAATTTTGGAAAAAATGAAAACGTGAACATAAATCTCTTGTAAGGACTCAAAAAAGAAAGACGACGTCCTACGATGCCACCCGACGAGACTGGTGGCCGTTTGCGATCTTTCTTGCCACGTAGATTTATAATCAGTTGAAGTACGTCACAGAAACAAAGTAAAAGGCGCATCTCAGAATGCCCACCCCTTGCCCTCCCCATAATCCATTAGTCTAAGAAATCGTCTTAAAAGCAGCATGTCATTATTTTGGAGTTAAACAGTTAAGCGTTTTTATACTGGAACATCAAAACCATATATGCTTCAACCACCAAACCTTTTTTTAATGGCTTTCAGATAAAACAATTTATTTATGCAATTAACAACAACATGCAATTTCTAATAATTAGCAGATAATAGTTATCTGCAAAGTACTTTATAAAATTGCCTTTGAACTGCGTCCGTTCTGTGGGGAATCACTGAAAATTGGACTATAAAATTACCAGAAAATGTACTGCATTAACAAGAATTTTCTGTATTCGGTTTTTCTTCAAATTTATGGGCTCGAATATTTGTAAACAGTTAGTTTCGTAGACAGAAACCCTGTCACCTCACCTCTCTTAAGGGGAGAAAACACATTCTAGCACATTTGGTTATTATAGGATTTTTATTCTCTTTATTTCATCTGTGCTTTCTCCTCTTCCTCCAACCACCCCCATAACAAGGACATTATTTTGTTATTATTTCTTCTTTGAGAATTAAAAAAAATCCCTAATATGCCATTTTTATTGGTGTACATCCATTCTTCCTAATTCCCTCTTATAAACAATATTATACATTTAGTAATTGTAAAACATTTCTATTAAACTGAGCTGTCTTTGAAGAAAGAACAATAAAAAAAGTGAAGGAGAATGTGTCAAAGGGACGTCAAGAGGACACTGAACGTAGAGAGGGTGTTTCCTCCCCTTCTTCCGAGTCAGCCCTCCGTGTTGGGAAATGTCATTATTTAGAGGCGCATTTTCATCTCGTTTCCGGCAGAACCTTCTGTGTAACAGTCCAACACACAAACCCGGGCTCGTGTTTGCCAAGACCAGAGACACTTGTGGCCACGGCTTGTGGCACGAGCGTGGCCCTGAGGCCCCGAGGCCCTGGGGCCAAGCTGTGAGGTGCGGGCCGCTCCCCCTCCCGGCTGGCCGGTGCTCCGCGATCAGGATGCCACGTCCCACGCTGAGCCTCCAAGAGGTGGCCGTGCAGTCTGCCAAGGCAATTTGCTGCCTTCGATCAGGAAAATGACTTCTCCCCGTATGAGATGGAAACGTGGCATTACGAGGAGGGAAGACGTGAACGCAGAGTGGTTCTCAAGCTGGTCCCTCTCTGGGCCATTTGGCGCACTCGCTGGGAAAGCAGCTCCAAGAGGACGGGCGAGGGGGAATGTTTAAAGAGACAACAGCGATGTCCCACAGAGACGTTCTGAATGAGGAGCCCAGTCCCCCTCTCAGAGCTCTGCCAGTGTCCTCTGCATGGAGCGGAGAGCTGCCTCGTGGGGTGTGGACGCTGGACGCCGAGGCCTCGCTCCTGCAAAACCCTGCTTCCGAACATGGTGTTGGCTGATCCTATGGACAGGTGTCCCACTAATGCCACGGCAGCGCAGGCCACCGCTTGTCTCCCTGACGAGGAGCTTCCGTGTGGCTCTTTGCCCGCATTGTGGTCAGAGCATGAGGATTTTGGAAGCTCAGACACCCCCACATTTCTCCAGCCCTCTTTAGCCTGAACCCCTTGGGCCTGGGCTGGGCTGGTACATCGCCAGGCCGGGCCCCGGCGACTCCCGGCTTCCTGGCAGACCCCTGGTTAATACTCAAGGGCTGGGTAATCTGGACCTCCAGCCCCTTCAAATCCACATTCCGTCCCTCTCCCACTGAGTCCCCTTCTTGGGTAGTTCACCTGCTGAGAACCCCTCTGCTAACAGGCCAGGCTGGGATGCAGGCTAGCCTTGGGGTGGCTCTTCCCGCTCCCCGGGTGGGCGGGAAGCCCATCGCCCTGCACGGTCTGGTCCGGCGGAACCTCGCCCATGAAGCGGCAGGGCTGTCCCGACGCCGGGCCACCCCCGTCCCCGATGCTCCCTGACGCCGCCCGCAGCCTTGTCCGCGGACCCTCAGCTGCCGGCTGTTCTTCATGAACGCGCTCGTTCTTCCAGCTGAGTTCGGGGGGTCCCGAGCACAAGGACTGCTGAGTCTCGGGCGTCTGTATTTCTGGAGTTTGCGAAGCAGACGGTGGAGAGGGGGCCGTGCGGATGCTCCGGGAGTTCGCACGGGGACGCCTCTGCCTGCAGCAGCAGGTGAGACGATGGGAAGCGGAGCAGGAAGAGACACATACGCACTTTGGCGGCCTGGCCCGTCACCCGAAATCCTCTCAGAAGCCCCGCGATTCCTGATGCCAGATTCCTGTCTGCCCGCGGAGGCGGTAGAATGTGGCCCCGGTGGGGTCAGTCCAGACCTCCAGGCCTCGGTGCAGGTGTCCCTGCAGGGACAAGACCCTGGTCCCCGGGCGCCTGGGTGGCTCAGTGGGTTGAGCCTCTGCCTTCAGCTCGGGTCATGGTCTCAGGGTCCTGGGATTGAGCCCCATGTTGGGCTCTCTGCTTGGTGGGGAGCCTGCTTCCCCCTCTCTCTGCCTGCTGCTCTGCCTGCTTGTGATCTCTCTCTCTGTTAAGTAAATTAAAAAAAAAAAAAAAAAGACACTGGTCCCCAGGGGCCACCGAGGGAGCCCGGGACATCTCTTGGCTGACTTCAAAACATGCTCCGCAGTGCACGGACGGTGCGGCCCCGAGCATCTCTTGTTACTCATGAGGCACTCGGCACCTGGGTTTTGCAGAGGACCCAACACTCAGAGCACAAGGGTGTGGGCGTGTGATCATTCACTCAGCATCTTGAGTTCATAAGTAATCGGCTGAATGGAAGACTCGGGACAAAGCCTCCGAGAGAGCAGACGTGGATAGTGGCTGTAAGCGACATCTCCGAAGGACCGTGGGCTTCCGACCGATCAGCGTCCTGCTCTGCTGGGACGCCTGGCCCTGTAAGGGTCCCTCCCCTGGAGCGCATCTCTGCAGGCCTTCTTCCTGCTCAGTGCAGGCAAATGGGGGCATTCCCCACCTCAGTTTACCTCGTTAAGTGGCCCACCGCCCTTGGGCAGGACAAGGTTAGCGCTGCCCTCAATCATGTGAGACAGCAGACCACAGGTCAGGGTGGGGGGGTCACAGGTCAGGCAGACGAAAGACAAGTAGGAAGAAACGTGTGCCTGCCTCCCTGTGCTGGGCGTACGTGCAGACACCCCAAACATCTCCAGGATGCTCGCGCAGAAATCCCAGTATGCTTTTCTCTCCCTGGTCCCAAAAATAAATTTTACAAGATCCTGTATATTTGTAACGTACTCAAACTAGAAGTTTCTAATTTTGCATAAAATGGAAGGTATCATTCAGAAGCTTCACTGAAAGTCAAAATGCCATATATTTTGTAAGTTCTTAATAGCAATGAACTTAGGCGAAGAGATCATTTGCCAGACTGGTCGATCAGTGAAAGCTGTTCTGCCAATTGGCTCTTGGGGGTGGTTTGGATCTAGGAATTGCTTTATCAGTGGGTTGCTCTTCCCCATATTGATTTAAGGCAAATTAATCTTTGATAAATTGACCTAAAGTTCAATCTTTCATTAGAATTTTTTAAATTGAACTTTTTATTTTGAGGTCACTGTGGACCCACAGGATGGTGTAAGAAGAGAGAGATCCCGGGTGCCCTTTCCCCGCTTTGCCCACGGTAGCATCTTGCACACCTAAGCCCAGTCTCACCACCAGGGTATCTGGGGGACACAGACAGAACTGCCACTACCCCCAGTGCCCCTGGTGCCCACCTCCCTCCCACCCTCTGTAACCCTCCAGTGACCGTTAACCTGCCCTCCCCATCCTTCGGTCAACCCAGGAGTGCCCTGTGAATTGAGTCATATACTAGCCACATGTCCCTTTCTCCTTTTTGTCTCAGCGGAATCCCCTGGATGTCTTTGCGGGTGGCTGCAGGTCCCCTAGGCACCTGTCTTGCTGCAAGCAGTGTCCCGTGAGATTGCACACTTTGTTTATCCACTCACCTGTTTAGCTGTTAGGTTTCTAGAAACATCTGTGTACAGATATTTTTGCATGCACCTAAGTTTCCATTTCTTTGGGATAAATGCCCAAGAGTGTAATTGCCGGGCTGGGCAGTAGCTTCACATTTAGTGTCTGAGAAACTGCCAAGCTGCTTTCCGGAGTAGTGAGCGTGTTCCCACTCCCACCAGCTCATGGGAGGTCCCTTGATCTAGCCCTCGGCAGCCCTCAGTGTTGTCTGGGTTTCGTTTTAGATTTTTTTTTAAAAGATTTTATTTATTTATTTGACAGAGATCACAAGTAGGGAGAGAGGCAGGCAGAGGGGGGGGGGGGAAAGCAGGCTCCCCGCTGAGCAGAGAGCCTGATGCGGGGCTCGATCCCAGGACCCTGAGACCATGATCTGAGCCGAAGGCAGAGGCTTTAACCCACTGAGCCAGCAGGTGCCCCCATTTTAGACGTTTTAGTATGTGTGTAGTGATATTTCAGGAGATTCTGCTTTGTGCTTCCCTAATAATGTTAAAAATCTTCCCTCGAGCTTATTTGCCATCTGTGAATCTTCCTCAGAAAAATGTGTGCTTGACTCCTGTCTGTTTTCCAGTTGGCTGGCTCCTTTTTTTTAGAGTTTCAGAGTTCTTTATATATTCTAGATACTAGTCCTCTGACATTTAAAAGGTTTGAAAATGTTTTATCCCAATCTGTAGCTTGTATTTTTATACTTTTAATAGGGCCTTTCACAGAGAAAGCTTTAAAAATTTTTTGAAGAGGTCAGTTTACAGTTTTTTCCTTTGACAGGTCATACTTTTGGTATCAAGTCTATGAACTCTTTGCTTAGTGCCTGATCCTGAAAATTTTCCTTTGATTTTTTTTCTAAATGTTTTATAGTTTTATATTTGAGTCCCATGATCCATTTTGAGTTAATTTTTATACAAAGTGAGAGGTTAAGGCTAAGGTTTATTTTTTTTTTTTTGGTTCTATTTCTTCAATACGATATCATAAAAAGGCTATTCTTCTTCCACCAGATTTCTTTTTCACCGTTGTCTGTTATTAATTGGACATAATTGTGTGGATCTCACTGTTACCTATTCTATTTCACTGATCTCTATGTCTATCCCTATACCCAGACCCCAATGTCACAACCCACATCACAGTCGCAGTTATTCCTGCTAGAGAGTGAGCATGAACAACAAATTGAATGACCCAAGCTGTTCTTCTTCTTTTTTTTCTTTTTAAAGATTTTATTTATTTATTTGACGGACAGAGATCACAAGTAGGCAGAGAGGCAGGCAGAGAGAGGGGGAAGCAGACTCCCCGCTGAGCAGAGAGCCCGATGCGGGGCTCGATCCCAGGACCCTGAGACCATGACCTGGGCCAAAGGCAGAGGCTTTAACCCACTGAGCCACCCAGGTGCCCCTGTTATTCTTCTTCTTCTTCTTCTTCTTTTTTTTTTTTTAATAAACGTATAATGTATTTTTATCCCCAGGGGTACAGGTCTGTGAATCTCCAGGTTTACACATTTCACAGCACTCATCATAGCACATACCCTCCCCAATGTCCATTTCCCCACCACCCTCTCCCGTCCCCCCTCCCCCCAGCAACCCTCAGTCTGTTTTTTGAGATTGAGTCTTTGATGGTTTGTCTCCCTCCCGATCCCATCTTTTCATTTTTTCTTTTCCTACCTCCCCCCAACCCCCCCGCATTGCATCTCCACTTCCTCATATCAAAGAGATCATATGATAGTTGTCTTTCTCCGATTGACTTATTTTGCTAAGCATAATACCCTCTAGTTCCATCCACGTCGCCGCAAACGGCAAGATTTCATGTCTTTTGATGGCTGCATAGTATTCCATTGTGTATATATACCACCTCTTCTTTATCCATTCATCTGTTGATGGACATCTAGGCTCTTTCCACAGTTTGGCTATTGTGGACATTGCTGCTATAAACATTCGGGTGCACGTGCCCCTTCAGAGCACCACGTTTGTATCTTTAGGATATATACCCAGTAGTGCAATTGCTGGGTCATAGGGTAGCTCTATTTTCAGTTTTTTGAGGAACCTCCACACTGTTTTCCAGAGCGGTTGCACCAGCTTGCATTCCCACCAGCAGTGTAGGAGGGTTCCCCTCTCTCTGCATCCTCGCCAGCATCTGTCATTTCTTGACTTGTTCATTTTAGCCATTCTGACTGGTGTGAGGTGGTATCTCATTGTGGTTTTGATTTGTATTTCCCTGATGCCAAGTGACGTGGAGCATTTTTTCATGTGTCTGTTGGCCATCTGGATGTCTTCTTTGCAGAAATGTCTGCTCATGTCCTCTGCCCATTTCTTGACTGGATTATTTGTTCTTTGGGTATTGAGTTTGATAAGCTCTTTATAGATTTTGGATACTAGCCCTTTATGTGATATGTTGTTTGCAAATATCTTCTCTCATTCTGTCAGTTGTCTTTTGGTTTTGTTAACTGTTTCCTTTGCTGTGCAAAAGCTTTTGATCTTGATGAAATCCCAATAGTTCATTTTTGCCCTTGCTTCTGTTGCCTTTGGCGATGTTCCTAGGAAGAAGTTGCTGAGGTTGAGGTCAAAGAGGTTGCTGCCTGCATTCTCCTCAAGGATTTTGAGGGATTCCTTTCTCATGTTGAGGTCCTTCATCCATTTTGAGTCTATTTTCGTGTGTGGTGTAAGGAAATAGTCCAATTTCATTTTTCTGCATGTGGCTGTCCAATTTTCCCAGCACCATTTGTTGAAGAGGCTGTCTTTTTTCCATTGGACATTCTTTCCTGCTTTGTCAAAGATTAGTTGACCATAGAGTTGTGGGTCTATTTCTCGGCTCTCTATTCTGTTCCATTGATCTATGTGTCTGTTTTTGTGCCAGTACCATACTGTCTTGATGATGACAGCTTTGTAATAGAGCTTGAAGTCTGGAATTGTGATACCACCGACTTTGGCTTTCTTTTTCAATATTCCTTTGGCTATTCGAGGTCTTTTCTCGTTCCATATAAATTTTAGGATTATTTGTTCTATTTCTTTAAAAAAAGTGGATGGGATTTTGATAGGGATTGCATTAAATGTGTAGATTGCTTAGGTAGAATAGACATTTTCACAATATTTGTTCTTCCAATCCATGAGCATGGAATATTTTTCCATTTCTTTGTGTCTTCCTCAATTTCTTTCATGAGTACTTTATAGTTTTCGGAGTATAGATTCTTTGCCTCTTTGGTTGGATTTATTCCTAGGTATCTTATGGTTTTGGGTGCGATTGTAAATGGGACTGACTCCTCAATTTCTCTTTCTTCTGTCTTGTTGTTAGTGTAAAGAAATGCGACTGATTTCTGTGCATTGACTTTATATCCTGACACTTTACTGAATTCCTGTATAAGTTCTAGCAGTTTTGGAGTGGAGCCTTTTGGGTTTTCCACATATAGTATCATATCATCTGCAAAGAGTGATAGTTTGACTTCTTCTTTGCCAATTTGGATGCCTTTAATTTCTTTTTGTTGTCTGATTGCTGAGGCTAGGACTTCCAGTACTATGTTGAACAGCAGTGGCGATAACGGACATCCCTGCCGTGTTCCTGACCTTAGCAGAAAAGCTTTCAGTTTTTCTCCATTGAGAATGATATTTGCGGTGGGTTTTTCATAGATGGCTTTGATAATATCGAGGTATGTGCCTGATATCCCTACACTTTGAAGAGTTTTAATCAGGAAGGGATGCTGCACTTTGTCAAATGCTTTTTCAGCATCTATTGAGAGTATCATATGGTTCTTACTCTTTCTTTTATTAATGTATTGTATCACGTTGATGGATTTGCAGATGTTGAACCAACCTTGCAGCCCTGGAATAAATCCCACTTGGTCGTGGTGAATAATCCTTTTAATGTACTGTTGGATCCTATTGGCCAGTATTTTGGTGAGAATTTTCGCATCTGTATTCATCAAGGATATTGGTCTATAATTCTCTTTTTTGGTGGGATCCTTGTCTGGTTTGGGGATCAAGGTGATGCTGGCCTCATAGAATGAGTTTGGAAGTTTTCCTTCCATTTCTATTTTTTGGAACAGTTTCAGGAGAATAGGAATTAATTCTTCTTTAAATGTTTGGTAGAATTCCCCTGGGAAGCCCTCTGGTCCTGGACTTTTGTTTGTTTGGAGATTTTTGATGACTGTTTCAATCTCCTTACTGGTTATGGGTCTGTTCAGGTTATCTATTTCTTCCTGGTTCAGTTCTGGTAGTTTACATGTCTCTAGAAATGTATCCATTTCTTGCAGATTGTCAAATTTGTTGGCGTAGAGTTGCTCATAGTATGTTCTTATAATTGTTTGTATTTCTTTGGTGTTGGTTGTGATCTCTCCTTTTTCATTCATGATTTTATTTATTTGCGTCCTTTCTCTTTTCTTTTTGATAAGTCTGGCCAGGGGTTTGTCAATCTTATTAATTCAAAGAACCAGCTCCTAGTTTTGTTGATTTGTTCTATTGTTTTTTTAGTTTCTATTTCATTGATTTCTG
This sequence comes from Eira barbara, assembly GCA_020311275.1. Lineage (NCBI taxonomy): Eukaryota > Metazoa > Chordata > Mammalia > Carnivora > Mustelidae > Eira > Eira barbara. The sequence continues at coordinate 1,289,155 of JAHRIG010000025.1, forward strand.
CTCTGAGCTTTATGATTTCTCTTCTCCTGCTGGGTTTAGGCTTTCTTTGTTGTTCTCTCTCCAGCTCCTTTAGGTGTAGGGTTAGGTTGTGTATTTGAGACCTTTCTTGTTTCTTGAGAAAGGCTTGCACCGCTATGTATTTTCCTCTCAGGACTGCCTTTGTTGTGTCCCACAGATTTTGAACCGTTGTTTTCATTATCATTTGTTTCCATGATTTTTTTCAATTCCTCTTTAATTTCCTGGTTGACCCATTCATTTTTTTAGAAGGATGCTGTTTAGTCTCCATGTATTTGCGTTCTTTCCAAATTTCCTCTTGTGATTGAGTTCTAGCTTCAGAGCATTGTGGTCTGAAAATATGCAGGGAATGATCTCAATCTTTTGGTACCGATTAAGACCTGATTTATGACCCAGGATGTGGTCTATTCTGGAGAATGTTCCATGTGCACTAGAGAAGAATGTATATTCTGTTGCTTTGGGATGGAATGTTCTGAATATATCTGTGATGTCCATCTGGTCCAGTGTGTCATTTAAGGCCTTTATTTCCTTGTTGATCTTTTGCTTAGATGATCTGTCCATTTCAGTGAGGGGAGTGTTAAAGTCCCCTGCTATTATTGTATTACTGTCGATGTATTTCTTTGATTTTGTTATTAATTGGTTTATATAGTTGGCTGCTCCCATGTTAGGGGCATAGATATTTAAGATTGTTAGGTCTTCTTGTTGGACAGACTCTTTGAGTAGGATATAGTGTCCTTCGTCATCTCTTATTATAGTCTTCGGCTTAAAATCTAATTGATCTGATATAAGGATTGCCACCCCAGCTTTCTTCTGCTGTCCATTAGCATGGTACATTGTTTTCCACCCCCTCACTTTAAATCTGGAGGTGTCTTCGGGTCTCAAATGAGTTTCTTGTAGGCAGCATATTGATGGGTTTTGTTTTTTTATCCATTCTGATACCCTGTGTCTTTTGATTGGGGCATTTAGCCCATTAACATTCAGGGTAACTATTGAGAGATATGAATTTATTGCCAGTAGGGTGACTGTTACTGTATATTGTCTCTGTTTCTTTCTGATCTACTACTTTTAGGGTCTCGCTTTGCTTAGAGGACCCCTTTCAATATTTCCTCTAGAGCTGGTTTGGTGTTTGCAAATTCTTTCAGCTTTTGTTTGTCCTGGAAGCTCTTTATCTCTCCTTCTATTTTCAATGATAGCCTAGCCGGATATAGTATTCTTGGCTGCATGTTTTTCTCGTTTAGTGCTCTGAATATATCATGCCAGTTCTTTCTGGCCTGCCAGGTCTCTGTGGATAGGTCCGCTGCCAATCTAATGATTTTACCCTTGTATGTTACAGACTTCTTTTCCCGGGCTGCTTTCAGGATTTTCTTTGTCGCTAAGACTTGTAAATTTTACTATCAGGTGACGAGGTGTGGACCTATTTTTATTGATTTTGAGGGGCGTTCTTAGCATCTCTTGGATTTTGATGTTTGTTCCCTTTGCCATAGTAGGGAAATTCTCTCCAATAATTGTCTCCAATATACCTTCTGCTCCCCTCTCTCTTTCTTCTTTTGGAATCCCAATTATTCTAATGTTGTATCGTCTTATGGTGTCACTTATCTCTCAAATTCTCTCCTCATGGTCCAGTATTTGTCTCTCTTTTGCTCAGCTTCTTTATTCTCTGTCATTTGGTCTTCTATGTCACTAATTCTTTCTTCTGCCTCATTTATTCTAGCAGTGAGAGCTTCCATTTTTGATTGCACCTCATTAATAGCTTTTTTGATTTCAACTTGGTTAGATTTTAGTTCTTTTATTTCTCCAGAAAGGGCTTTTATCTCTCCGGAGGGGGTTTCTCTAATATCTTCTATGTCTTTTTAGAGCCCGGCTAGAACCTTGAGAATTGTCATTCTGAACTCTAGATCTGTCATGTTACCAATGTCCGTATTGATTAGGTCTCCAGCCTTTGGTACGGCCTCTTGTTCTTTTTTTTTGAGGTGAGTTTTTCTGCCTTGTCATTTTGTCCAGATAAGATTTGCTTTCTCCTCCTATAGAATTCTGCTGTTCTTGGTGAGTGAAGTTGGTCTTGGCTGGGTTTCTTGTTGATCTTCTGGGGGAGGGGCGTGTTGTAGTGATTCTCAAGTGTCTTTGCTGCAGGTGGAATTGCACCGCCCTTGCCAGGGGCCGGGCTAAGTAATCCACTGGGGTTCGCTTTCGGGAGCTTTTGTTCTCTGAGCGCTTTCCATAGAGTCCGGAGGACGGGAATGAAGATGACGGCTGCCCAGTCTCCAGCCCGGAGGAGCCGAGAGCTTGGGGTTCTGCTCCTCAGTGCACCCTCAGAGAAAAGCGCCCAACCGCCCCGCCTCCCTGGCCAGCGGTCGTGCCTTGAGGAAAGCGGTCAATTGCTGGCACTTGGAGAAAAGCGCCCGGGCGCTTCCGTCTCCGTGGCCTCCAGCCGCGTTCTGAGCCCACCCAGCCTGCGACCGGCACTAGGTAACCCCGGGCTGAGAGCTCACTCCTAGGCTTTGTCACTGTAGCCGGCTTCCCCGCTCTAATACCTGCAAGCTCTGCGGCACTCAGACACCCCCGGTCCTTCTGTGACCCCGCGGGACCTGGGGTTATGCTGACCCTGCCTGGGTTTCCCCCCGGTTTAGCCTCTGGAGCGATGTCCCTCCATGGAGCAGACTTTTAAAAGTCCCGATGTTGTGCTCTGTTCCTCCGCCGCTTGCCGGGAGCCAGCCCCTCCCCCTGTGGTCTGTCTTCCCTTTGCTTTGGATTCACTTCTCCACAGGTCCTACCTTTCAGAAAGTGATCGATTTTCTGTTTCTAGAATTGTTGCTCTTCTTCTCTTCGATTTCCCGTTGGATTTGTAGGTGTTCACAATGGTTAGATAAGCTCTCTAGCTGATCTCCTGCTACCCACTGTCATCTCAGCTGCTACTTCTCCGCCATCTTGACTCCTCCCCCCTGTTATTCTTCTTTATAAGAATTTTTCCACTCTACTGGGGCCTGGAGTTTTCCAGATAAAACCCTAACCCTAACCCTAACCCTAACCCACGCTTATCTGTGTCTACAAAAACCTTGCTCAGATTAAAAAAAAAAAAGATTTATTTATTTGTTCTTGTGAGAGAAAGAGGGCAGTGGTAGGACTGGCAGAGGGAGAGAATCAGAATCCCTGCGGAGCACAGAGCCTAATGTGGGCCTCGAACCCAGGATCCTGATATCACAACCTGAGCTGAAATTGAGAGTCAGATGTTCAACCAACTGAGCTACCCAGGTGCCCCAACCGTGTTCAGATTTTAATAGGAACTGTATTAAACCTATAGATCAATTTGCAGAAGAGTAACATCTTTATTATGTCAGGTCTTCCATACCTATAACCTCATTGTTTCTCCCTTTATTTAGATCTTTGATTTATTTAATAAGAATATTGAATTTGCAGCTTGCAGATCCTGTGCATCTCTCATGGGGTTTTATCTAAGTCTTTAACTTAGCTTGGAAGTGATTATAAGTGGCACTGTGTTTTCAATTCCAATTTCTATATATTCATTGTCGTGTTTCAATGTTTGTGTGTTGACCTTGTGTTTCATAACCTTGTAACCCTACATGTTAGTTCTAGAATTTTTTCTTTAAACATTCCCTGGAAATCTCTACATAGACAGCTATGTTATCTGCAAAAGAGCAATGTTTTATTTCTTCCTTTGAATTTATACTTTTTATATCTTTTTCCTCCTAACTGTGTTGGCTAGTATTTCCCATATTATGTTGAATAGAACAGGTAACAGCACATATTTTTGTCTTGTTCCCAGTCTTTTTTTTAATGCATTTTTTTATTAATATCTTTTCAGCGTAACAGAATTCATTGTTTTTGCACCACACCCAGTGCTCCATGCCATACGTGCCCTCCTTAGTGCCCACCACCTGGCTCCCCCAACCTCCCATCCCCCACCCCTTCAAAACCCTCAGGTTGTTTTTCAGAGTCCATAGTCTCTCATGGTTCATCTTCCCTTCCAATTTCCCTCAACTCCCTTCTCCTCTCCATCTCTCCATGTCCTCCGTGTTATTTGTTATGCTCCACAAATAAGTGAAACCATATGATACTTGACTCTCTCTGATTGACTTATTTCACTCAGCAGAATCTCTTCCAGTCCCATCCATGTTGCTACAAAAGTTGGGTACTCATCCTTTCTGATGGAGGCATAATACTCCATAGTGTATATGGACCACATCTTCCTTATCCATTCATCCGTTGAAGGGCATCTTGGTTCTTTCCACATATTGGCGACCGTGGCCATTGCTGTTATGAACATTGGGGTACAGATGGCCCTTCTTTTCACTACATCTGTATCTTTGGGGTAAATACCCAGTAGTGCAATTGCAGGGTCATAGGGAAGCTCTATTTTTAATTTCTTAAGGAATCTCCACACTGTTTTCCAAAGTGGCTGCACCAGCTTGCATTCCCACCAACAGTGTAAGAGGGTTCCCCTTTCTCCACATCCTCTCCAACACATGTTGTTTCCTGTTTTGCTAATTTTGGCCATTCTAACTGGTGTAAGGTGGTATCTCAATGTGGTTTTAATTTGAATCTCCCTGATGGCTAGTGATGGTGAACATTTTTTCATGTGTCTTATAGCCACTTGTACGTCTTCATTGGAGAAGTGTCTGTTCATGTCTTCTGCCCATTTTTTGACATGATTATCTGTTTTGTGTGTGTTGCGTTTGAAAAGTTCTTTATAGATCCTGGATATCAACTTTTGTCTGTACTGTCATTTGCAAATATCTTCTCCCATTCCATGGGTTGCCTCTTTATTTTGAGAAAACATTCAATTGTTCACCAAGTGTGCTGTTAGCTATAGGGTTTTTTTTTTCTTCTTCTTTTTCTTAGATGTTCTTTTTCAAGTTTAGTTAGTTCCCCTATATTCCTAAATTCCTGGACATTTTTTTTTAATCATGAATGAGTATTGAATTTTTTCAAATGCTTTTTCTGCATCTATTTATATCAATTTTTTTTCTTTAGTCCATCGATGTGGTGCATTGCATGGATTGATTTTCAAATACTGAGTACCTAGGATACAGCTCATGGGGTCATGGTGTGTAGTTCTTTTTATACATTTTTGGATCTGATGTTCTAACATTGTGTTGAGAACTTTTGTGTCTGGGGACTTCAGTGCCTCCTCTCTGCACAAGCAACTGATGGAACTATTAGAAGCAAAATCAGCAAAGACACAGAAAAGCCAAACATCGTGACCCAGCACCACTGGATCTTTTGTACCAAAAGTACTTTTGGTACTTTTGTTGTACAAAAGTTGTACAAAAGTACAACTTTTGTGCCTACGGTCATGAGTGATGATGGGTCTGTAGTTTTCTTTCTTGTGTGAATTTTTTGTCCAGCTTTGGCATCAGATTTTTACAGATCATAAGTCTCCAATGTGTTGGGAAGTATTTTTTTCACTTCTAATTTCTGAAAGCCATTGTTTAAGCTTGTTAATTCCTTTTAAAAAAAGATTTTATTTATTTATTAGACAGAGAGAGAGAGAGAGAGAGAGTGAGCAAGAGAGAGAAGAGCAGAGGAGGAGGGAGAAGGAGATTCTCCACTGAGCAGGGAGTCCAATGAGGTACTCAATACCAAGACCCCAGGATCATGACCTGAGCCGAAGGCAGATGCTTCGCCACCTGAGCCCCCCAGGCGCCATTGTTAATTCTTTTTAAACATGTTGGTAGTATTCTTCAGTAAAGCCATTCACACCTGAGATTTACTTGGGAGGTTTTAAATTATGAATTCAGTTTTGTAATGCTCACCAGCTGACTCAGATTCTATGTCTTATCTTGAATTTTGTAGCTTGCGTATGTCAAGGAATAAGTGATTTCTTGTAACTCAATCACTTCGTGAATCTGAAGTGCTTGTAATATTTCTTTATTGTTCTCTTAATGTGCGCAGGATCTGTGTTGAAACCCTTGTTTCATTCCTGATACTGGTGTTTTGCGTCTCTCTCTGGCATTCTCATCAATCTTGTTAGAGTCTTATGAGTTTTATTGATCTTTTTGAAATTATCAACTTTTTGTTTGGTTGATTTTTTCTATTGTTTTCCTGTTTTAAATTTTACTGGTTTCTGTTCTTGCCTTTATTTTTTCCTTATTTCTGCTTGCTCGGGTTTACTTTATTCAGCATCTGTTCTCGGCGTTTGAGGTGGAGGGTTCTGAGTTGAGACGGGCAGGGCTATGCATTTCCCTCTCAGTGCTACTTTAGCCACACTCCATCTATTTTGGTATATTTTGTTTTTATCTTTAAAAGTTCTACATGTTTCTTAATGTATTTCAATGCATCTTCTGAGCTCCATGGATTGCTTAAAGGTATATGATTGATTTTAAAGTGTTTGAGACAGTTTCCTGTGTTTTTTTTGTTATTGGTTTTTAACTTGACTCCAATACGGTCAGAGCGTACTGAGTGTGGTGTCCGTTCCTCTCACGTTGTCTGAGGTCTGATTTTGGCCCAGTGTATGGTGGATTTCGGTGACTACCTCAGGAGTGCCTGAGAAAGGTATATTCTGCCACCACTGCTGTGGGGTGTTCTATCACACAGTTGGATCCTGTGATGCTGGGTCATGATGTTTGGCTTTTCTGTGTCTTTGCTGATTTTGCTTCTAATAGTTCTGTCAGTTGCCTGTGCAGAGTGGAGACACTGAAGTCCCTAGACACAACTGTGGATTTGCCTTTTCCCATTCCAGGTCTACTGTATTTGCTTTGAAGATTTTGATGTGCTCATTTTGGATGGTCTTTTGCATTGATCTGGGTACAGCTCTGGATACATCTGGGGTCATTATGTCTTCCTGGTGGGTGATTTATTTTTCATTATGTACTGTCTTTATTTGTCTCCAGTAGTTTTTTTTTTTTTTTTTTTTTGCTCTTGAGCCCACTTTATTTTGATATTAATATTAATTATTTGATTTTTTAATTGTTAATGTTTGTGTGATTTTTCTTTTTCCACACTTTCATTTTTAACATAGCAGTAACGATGAATTTGAAGTGAAATTTTTTCAACAGCAAATAGCTGTGGGTACACTATTTTATTTATTTATTTATTTTAGCAGTTGCAAATTTATTTTTTTTGAATTTTTCATTTAAATGCAATTAGCCAACATGTAGTACACTGTCAGTTAGTTTCAGATGTGTGTTCAGTAATTTATCAGTTGCGTGTGACACCCAGTACTCATCACACCACAGTATGTTATTTTAATCTACTCTTCTAATCTCTGAATTTCAGTTAATGTATTTAGAGCATTTACATTTGAAGTAATAACTGGCATGTTCGGGTCAGCCCACCATTTTATTACTTTATACTTGGCATGTTTTTTGTTTCTCTTTTTGAGAAGGGTCACTTGACGCTTTTTCAGGATTTCATTTTTATTTGTTTACAGTTTTTGGTAATATCTCTTTATGTTTTCCCACTGGTTGCTCTCCCACTACAGCATATGTCTGTGGTGCATCACACCACCTGATATCCAGTGACATGGAGAAGCCTTGCCTCCACTCAGTTCTGTTTACCTTTCCCAGCCCCACACACGACAGGGGAGTCCCATCATGTGAAATGCCCTTGGCATTTCAAGGGCATCAGTATGATGGAGTATGGGTGTGCAAGACAAGGGGTCAGAATTTGGCTGGAAAGAGACTCATGGGCCGACCATGCATCTACCTCTATGACCGAGAAAGTTAAATGTTTGCACCGAGTGTTACGATCTCTTGCTCTGTTCCTTTGCTTCATCAAGGAGTGAGGCAGGAAAGATGCACTGGAGTGTGTTTGACAAGTTATAGAAAGAAAATAAGACAGAAATAATGAGAAATAGTTATTTTTTATCTCTGAACTGAATTGTGGACTTTTCATTCACAGCCAATTGTATAATTTCACATGAGGGCGAGGCATTTCAAGATCCTACTCAGGGTTACATGCACCAACAAAGCATGCTGAGAAAACGTCCATTCACCCCAAGATAGCAAATGGTCCCAAGAAACAGAAATACGTGTCTATACCATGTCAGTCACTTAAATCATCTGGGCACAGTAACTCCTCCTGCACGTGGCTGGAGGAGGGTACGTCGGCTCTGACACCCCACACATGCCCTCCATCGCCCACACGGAGCTGACGGTTCTCTGGCCTGATGCCCCTGCCTCCTTTCCCGCTGTCCCGTGAACATTTCTCCCATATAACAGGGAGGGCGGATCTGGGGCTTGGGGTGCCGGTGGGAAGAACCTGACATCTAAGAAAGCTGAACGGGTTGTGCTTTTCCTGACTATGACCTTTTCTTACAGGAACACAAGGAGCTGCTGAAAATTCATCTGGACACTACCTATTTCCAATAAGAGATCCTAAAATCATGAACGAGGAGAAATAGAGTGCGTGCCGACGGAGAAGAGGATGTGGAGCCAGGATAGGGAATTTCCTTAAAATGGGACGGGTGCTGTGCTTCGGACTGACCACGTGTTCCTGTACTTTGTTGATTGCTTGGTATGTGTCCCATCTTGAGGCGATCGTGAGAAGACCGAGTGGAAGCCAGTGTGCACTGGTGCTCAGGGCCGCTGCTGCCTTGCCCCGATGTGGGGGGAGCTGGGGGCCGGAGGTGTGGGTGCGGCGACACCGCCTTCACACGGCCCTGTTTGACTCTGGGTACATCGTACAACTTCTCAGAGCTCCTGGTTCCTCATCTCTAACACTTCTGCTGCCCATTTCACAGAACTGCACACATTATGTGTAAGCCGTATACATCTGCATACATTATATTTAAAATGCAACGTTGCGTATAGATGTGAGTATTAATGTCATCCTTGAACATCACACAACAATGAAAGTAATACAGGCTTAAGTACCAACGTGAGAACGACACGTTTTGGGAGTAACCACGAACTGGATTGTCAGAAAGCCTGAGTGAATCTAGAGCCGTTTTGTGATCTTAAGCAAATAACAAAACCACCCTGAACCATCAATTTCCTTGTTTGTAATATGAAGGGTTTGGATTATATGTTCCTTTCACTCCAATGACTCTTTGAGTGGTAAAGGCTGTAAGTGGCACAGGATTTCAAAGAAAAAGAAATCAATAATGCGGGAATAATATGAGGAAAAAGAGAATACAAAATGCAGCGAAGATAATAGGAAAAAGAAAGCAACGAAATGCATTAGAACACAAAGAAGGGCCAAATTAGTCTGAAATACAGGCTATCTTCCGGTGAGAATGGTGACGGTTGGCCCCTGTGCAGTTTTCCATTTGAATGCTGATGACAGCTGCAGCCAGAACGCATGTTCTTGCCACCCGGGAGTGCAGAGCAGTTGGCAGCCAGCAGTGGGCTGGGAGCAGCGAGGGGCTCCGAACCCAGCATGAGGGCGACGCAGAGAGCAAGGAGGAGGAGGATTTCCAGCTGTTGTACCTTTCTCTGCACTGGAGAGTCTTCTCAGAGCACGCCACTGGGCAGAAGCGGGTAGTGCCTCCTCTTCTGGGCCCCCAGCACCTGCCCCAGCACCTACCCCAGCACCCCTGCACCTGCCTCCAGCACCTGCCCTCAGCACCTACCCAAGGACCTGCCCCCAGCACTTGCCCCCAACACCTGCGCCAGCACCTGCCCCAGAACCTACCCCAGCACCTGCCCCTAGCACCTGCCCCAACCCCTGCCCCAGCACCTGCCCCCAGCATCTGCACCAGGACCTGCCTCCAACACCTACCCCCAGCACCTGCCCCCAACACCTGCCCCTGCACCTGCCTCCAGCACCTGCCCTCAGCACCTACCCCAGTACCTGCCCCCAGCACCTGCCCCCAGCATCTGCCCCCAGCCCCTGCCCCAGCACTTGCCCTAGCACCTACCCCAACACCTGCCCCAGCACCTGCCCTAGCACCTGCCCCCAGTAGCTGCCCAGCACCTGCCCTAGCACCTACCCTAACACCTGCCCCAGCACCTGCCACAGCACTCACTCTGCACATCATCTTCCTGCACATTGCAGACCCATTCCCAGCACCGATGCCTGGCTTGGCCTGGCATTGGCCAGCTAGCATCCTTCATTCTGGAATATATTATTAGACACCGATTCAGGCAATTATTTTAAACTTTCAAGAGACACATCTTTCTCTTCCTATTTTTTCAGAGAAGACAAAATCAGAGTGTTTTTTTTCCCTAAATCCTCTTTATAAAGCCAGCAGAATCCAGACTGCTAAATCTGATAACACGTATGCAGAGCAATCCGTAGACCAGTCTCCTTCACGGACACTGAAAAGACAAACAGGAGAAAACACGAATCCAGTAGTAGATTAAGTAAGAAATATACTAAGATCCATTTTTATTTCAACAACACAAGGGTTTTTCAATATTGAAGGATTTCATTAATGTGATTTTCACATCAAACGTTTAGGGATCCAAAATCCCTGGGACCATGTGCATGTACGTTAATAAAGCTGAACACCCAGATTCATGGTAACCTCACGAATAGGACGATATCGAGGAGTAGAAGGATCCTAGAGACAGAAGGAATAATTAAAAAAAAAAAAAACCCAAGTTATCCTTCATGATAGAATATTGACAGGTGTCTGCATGGTGGTGGGGGGAGGGCAGACCACACTGCCACAGGGCAGGGATTTCCAGCCCTGGCCCTGACCTGTGGGCTGGGAGATCTATTGTCCTTGGGGGCCCTCCCAGGCTCTGCAGGATGCTGGCAGCACCCCCACCCCAGCTGCGACTGTCACACACCTCCAGACATTCGCCAGTGTCCCCTGGGGGCGACATTGCCCTGTGAGAATTCTCCCTGCAGGGCAGCTTGAGTGAAACCTTAACAAAGCCTGGAGCATCAGTGACAGCCAGGAACCTTGAGTGTGAAATGCATCCAGTGGGACGGGGTGCTCAAGTTCAGTATTATCTAATTTTAATTAATTTAGATTTAAATGACCCCCGGTAGCTAATGGTGATGCTATTGGAAAGCTCAGGTGTATGACATTTGACCCAGGTTCCCCTTCAGAGGTTTGTCTAAAGATGTGTGTGGATGGCAGCATAATTTTAATGACGAGGAGACGGAAGGATCTCCGGGGCAGCAGTAGGATCCAGCATGGTTCTCACTGAGGGGTCGCTACGGATATGTTCATTCCGAGGGTTTGCTGGGGGCAGAGGCGCTTGTGAACTATGACTTGGTTCTCTTCGGCAGCTCAGGCATAAGGAGCACCTCCAGGCAGGCTCCACCGTGCGGGAAAAGTCATGAGGAACCAGACAAGTCTCTCCTGGTTTTAAAGACTCCCCGCTGCCACACCCTGTGCTCTGAACGTCGGAGCATCCGGCATGTAAATGTACTCATGTCTTTCTAAAGCGCCCCTGGGAGGTGGAGTTTTTCCCATTGTTCCAGTCCAGCCAGAACGACCAAGGCAGGGAGCACAGCGGTGAAGACGGGAGGAGAAGGGACTGCCTCCCGGGAAGCAGCCCCGACCTTCGAGCGCGCGTGACTGGGAAGGGCTCCCGTGCAGCGGCCAGCTCTCCAGCAGGAGGGAGTCCTTCTGGGAGAGCTCATGAGGTTTTGCAGGGTGGGGGACACCGCGGTTCTGAGATTCTACGTTAGCCGGCACGATCTGCTCTGGGACAGTCTATCTCCTATAGGAATGAGTGTGGGACACGGGCTTCCGAGAGGCTTAGGTCACAGAAGACGAGTCACTCATCCTGTCCTCTGCATCCCCTGGTGGGAGTCCCGCGAGATCTGCCCAGGGGTGCTGGCGACCCCTCAGGTCCCTCTGATGGGCCCCCAGTTTCTCTTACGTTTGAATGTGCCTGACTCACCTTCAGGAACGATTTTAACACGTGCTTTCCTTTGTCGAGAACTCTTCTTGTCTCTTCCTCAGAGCACGAAGCAAGCTGATGTCTGAGCCGTGGCCGTGGCTGCTCATGGCGTCCCCACGCCCTCCCCGGAGCGTTTCTCTCTTCCTTCCCATGGCTTCGTTTTGCGGCAGTTTCCTTTGGAGCCTTACTGCGGGGCGTCTCTCACATTTGCTTTTGCTGCTGCTTAGGGAGTCGTGGCACTATTGTCTTGGCTTTCGATTTGAACGTTTGCTGCCTTTGAAAAAGCGATGTGTAAAGTAGAGCGTGTCTGCTGAACGCCGGTGGGCTCCGCGCACTGCCGACGGCTCGGCCCTGGTCCGCTGGTGGGAAGACGAGGCCTCCGAGGGGCGAGGGCGCGAGGGTGGGAGGCTGGTGAGCCCACCTCGGGCCAGACTAAAGCATGTGGCCCATTTATTCAGCACGTGCTATGCTCAATGTGGGGAGAAGGCAAGGGGTGGCTTTCCTCGTGGACCCCGCACTGGGCAGAAACACGGAAAGTGACGCTCTTACTCCTGAGAAGTCAGCGTGGCTGCTCCAGCCGTGCAGAAACGGAAACCAAATCCTGGCCTTATGTGACGTCGTCCGGATAGCTCAAAAGTCGTACCTCCCTCCCTCACTCACCCAGGTGAAAGTATTTTTAAAGGTCAGGTTTTATATGGATTTGAGAAAAAGAAATGATTTGGGGGGACGAAAAGGAAATTCCCTACCTATTTAGTTTGTAATATCTTCGGGGGACGGAGGAAGAGCAAACAGTACCTCTTCAGGGGTTGAGTCCTACTGTGTAATCATCTCAACAAGGCCCCGACCAACATGGCGGGTCTGCGTGAAGACGCAGCGGTGAGGGGCTTTGGGCCGGTCTGTTTCTGTTCCTGTGATCGCGCACTCCCGGCCACCCAGACTAACTCAGCGCTTCACCTCACCTGGAGACAGAACGTTCTCCTGTCCTAGTTACGGGTAAGTTCTCGGGGGAGAGCTCACGCCGCTTTCGTATAAAGCACGTGCACTGATACAAGTCAGGATCCATGATCAGGCTGGCGTTTTGTCTCGTGCTCCCATCACGGGAGACAGACCGCGGCAGAGGTCCGGCTGCTGCCGATCCGCTCGGGGGTTTTCCGTGCGGGGTTCCTGTTCTCTCTACAACGATCCTGCGGGTAACAAATAAGAGTACTGACCCCCCGTACTTGTAAAGAAGCTGAAATCGGGGAGTCCAAATGATTTGCCTTTGCCGAAGAGATTCAAAGAACCGAGAGAAATTCAGGAGAAAGAGAAGGGAGAAGACGTCTCTTGAAGGTGACCTGCCGGGGGCTGCGTCGGCTCCCCAGCTCCCCCTCAGGGCGCCGACAAGGTGGGTGTGACTCTCCCTGCCCTGCGGTCGAGACCTCGAGACCTAGCTCGGGGAGAAGCCGTGCATAGGGGGTCCAGTGCCCGGGTCGGGGGTTGCTGTTGAACCTGCCTCACAGTTTCTCTTCCCCATCACGACAGAGTATTTCTGGCGTCAATCTGGTGATTATTCTTAGCACCGCTATGGCCCGTGGTCCTGAAATGCACGGTTTTCCAAACTCAGGGCATGTGCTCAGAAAACAGGAAGGCGCTGTGCGTGCTGATGGGCGGGACTTCAGATGGGGACTGCCTGTCACGCCAGCTACTCGAGAACGGGAGAAAACGCCCACGGAAACGCACGGTTGTCCCCGAAGACGGACGACATCGAATGGGAGAGGAGTGATTTCGTTTGCTTCACCATTTCACCATTCTGCTCCTTGCTCTGTGGAGGTGATCCCTCAACACGGTTAAGACAGCTAAATCACATCACCACCCTGCTCGCATCCGCCGAGCATATTAACGGTCTCCCGCGTGTCCTCTCCATGCGCCCGCCTCTCTTCACCCTGTTACTGACATGTGTTCCTAAGACTGCGGGATGTTTTATGGACTTCATAATTATTCTGTGCGTGTGGTTAGTTTACTTTATATCTATGTGTAAGCTTGTTTTATGCTCTTTAAAATGTAATAAAACTAAATTATATGTGATTCTCCAAGAGTAAGGAAGGTCTTGGGGAGGAGAGACGAGTTCTGCCTTTTGTGGTCTCGAGTCATTCACTCCATGACGGTGCGTCCCCGGTGCGTGGCTGTGCCGTGCAGGGAACTAAAGACATACAGAGAATCGCACCTTCAGAGAAGTTTCTGGTTTGCTAGGGAAGAGAGGAACGCAAGCCAAGGGGGTCCCCCCAGGAACGGTGCTGGAAGCCGCTGCACAGAGAGCGGCTCAGGGAGTCAGGGGACACAGCGCTGTCTTCTGGTCCCCGCTTCCGCGAGTTCTTATGAAAGCCATGTTTAGCTGGATTTTGAAGGACATACAGTTCTGAGAAGCAGAGAAAGAGGGAGAATATTCCTGGGGAAGAGGAGAAACGGAGGAAGGAATTTTTGACAGGAAATGACGGTAAGTGTGCGGGTGTATCAAGACACAGAGCTCGAGACCAGGACGGATGAAGGTCCGGAGACCCCGCACGGGTGGTCAGGGGTCCCCGGCAGACACGGTGAACCTGGCTCACGTAGCTCGGGATCAGGAAAACCTGGCTTGGAGGCTTATTCTGCTGTGTGTTGACTGGGAAACCTCATCTCTGAGGAAACCTCAGTTTCTTGGTCAGTAAAATGGGACTAGAACACCTAGAACAACTCCCCCGTGTCCGCGTACTTCCAGGGCCCAGCAGGCAGTCACCATGAGGGAAGGGTGTTGTGTTAAGGACAGAAACACTGAGGTTGCCGAGGCCGCTGAGGCTCGGCGTAGAGAGAAGGGAACCAGGTGCGCACAGTGCAGGAGAGACCAGGGAAGGCACGGCGGCTGCCCGCGGACAGGGACGCCTAGGGCAGGGTGGCGGTTTCGGGCGAGGATGCAGAGAAGCTCAGGGGCGCGAACCGCGGCAGAGCCATGGCACGGGTAGACCCGGCATTCAGAAATGGCTTCTCTGAAGGTCGTTTTACAGAAGTAGGAGGAGGAAAGCAAATTCTAGAAGCTCAGTGGTGGGGAAGTGATGTCCAGGAGCCGCGCGCTCGAGAGCTTCTCTACGGCAGTGCAGAACCCACACACCGTGTGACTGTCGTAGGAGCCCCTGCGAACAAGGCGGGAGGTGACGGCAGGAGGGACAGAGGGAAGAACGGCGCCGAAGTCCCTGGCTGGGCAGAGAGGAAGGACCCATGGGAAGGGGGGCAGCGTGGCGAGGGGAGAGGGGTCACAGGCAGACGTAACTGAGAGGACACCCCGTGCCCCAGCCGCGATGGGAGTCGGGAGACTGGGTTTTCCCCCGGAGACTCGCCGGTCTTCTGGCCTTGACGTGGCTCTCTGCCTCAGACACACTGTGCTCTCTGGACTTCAACGCCATCGAGGCCCTTTGCACGCTGATGGGAGTTTCTCTGTGGGTGGCCTCTCTTTGCCGGAGCTCTGGCTGGGACAAGGACTTCTCACACCAGCATAGGTTTGGATTTTATGCCATTTTGCTGCTTAACCAGCATGACTCTGACGTGAAGGGCTGGAGGTCTGCGTTTCAGAAGCTACGACTCAGGTTTCAAATTAAGCTGCTACTTAAAGTTCGAAATAATATCACAGAAGGCGGCGCGCGGCCGGCATCAACTTCTTGACCTCTCCCTGATCTCTCCCGCGGGATGGCTTCTCCCGGACGACACTGATGTCCACAGACGCTGGGGGTGCCTGCCTCTTCAGGCGCCTGCACAGCCGCTCGGTGGCTCCGTGCCACCCTCCAAAATGGGGCCGCTGGGGGAGGGCATCCGGCGTGAGGGCTGTCAGGTCGGGCGCCACTGGTGGAGCTGTAGAAGGGTGACCACCTGGGGAGACTCCGTCTCTGTGGGTCACAACCTCTTTGCAACAAGACCAGACTGTGTGTTGCTGGAGTGGCCCCTGAAGGCACAAGGTTGGAAAGAGGCTGTGGCCAGGGCAGGGAGCCGTCCCCGGCAGGACCGTGGCTAGACCTGCTTTCTGGTGCACCAGGACGGTGAGCGCTCAGGGACCACGGCTCCGCCTGTGGGAGATAATGCTGCATGCCCAGCTGTGGCATCATGCTTGTTTGTAGCTTCAGAAAGTCCCTGTGACAAAACACTATGTTAGGGAGAATTCGAGGGTCTGTATAGTAGAAAAAGTGAGTTCTTCTACACAAACATGCCAATGGTTAACATTTTACTGTATATTCCTCCAGTGCTTCTGGGCACATGTTTTTGGAGTGTTTGTGTAATTATAACCCTACCCCATTAGTACTCTAATCTCCCTGCTTGTGCCTAACAGATGCCCCACGTCCTGCGCTAGGATGAGCAGATTCCCTGCAGAGGACGACCTTTTCCCGCGGATGGAGAAAGTCTCTCCTCCCCCGGCTGAGGACCGGGCTGTGCGGCACAAGGGCTGGGAGCCAAGTGTGTGAGCTGAGGGCTCCGTTAGGGTCATGAACGTCCAACACAGCCCTGACAGTGGGCAGATTGAAACTGGCTCTTGTACATTCGATGAAACTCAATTAAAAATGAGTTGATCTGAAAAGCCGGAAAGTACCTAAGACTCGAGAGCAACTTTACTTGGGTTTAAATTTAGACCGTGCAGAAGTAGGTGGGCCGGTAGGAAAGCTGTTGCAGAAATCAGGGGGAGGAAGTCCAGCCAGTTTGCAGGCACCGTTGTTAGGGGAGGAGGACGGATCTAAATCCTCAGTAAATGAAACTGCCATCTGCACGGAACAGCAAATCGGAGCTCGGGGCAAGGCCGAGATCCCACACCAGTCCCACCGGAGACTCTCTGGTGCTCCTGCCGGAGCTGGGCTCAGTCCGAGTGTTGTCGTCCTATAGCACAGCGCTGGCGTGTCCATAAGGGTGAGAATCACATGTGCTGGGGAGAAGCACATCTTTTCAGGCTGCCCAAATATCGTACCTGTGAGGAATGATGATTCTCGGGAAAGTATCACCTATGGAGCCTGGCAGGGGGTCTTCCCAGGGGATCTGTCGAAGGGGTCTCTCCGGGGAGCCTGTCCAGGGAAGCTGGTCTGCTCAGGGGTCCTGTCCGTGGGGTCTGCTCAGGGAAGGGGAGCTGTCCAGGATAGCGCCTACACACAGGGCATGGATGCTGTTCGAAGCTGCCCCCAGGCTTCTGCCCAAGGAGGCTGGGGCACTGCCCACTGGACGCCGGGTCTGCCTCCACTCCAGACAAAGCCTCACTCCCGGGATTACTCTCGCTCAGACTGGCTGGCAACACTCTGGGGTCCCATGGGTTTCCTGAGGTGCAGCACTTCTCCAGAAGGACACGCAGCTCTCAGGACAGGGCTACGCATACAAGGACAGTTTCACTGCAGCGAAAGGATGCACCCAGGACCGGCCACCAAGAAAGGACCCAGGGCAGATCTGTGACTGGGAGGCTTTCATCATCCCCAGGGACAAGGTGCCCCCCGGCTCCAAGCATGGCTGTATCCTCAGAGTCACCGGCCCAGGAAGCAAGCCAGCCTGCCGTCTGGAGTTTTTACTGGGGTTTTGCTATGTGGCCATGACTGATGCCAGCTCTGACTGGTCTCCAGCCCTGGCCCTCTGTGAGGTGTGGCTGCTCTCCCCTGGCTTGAAAGACCTCATATGTTTGTACTTTCTACTGGAATCAGCCCCTGTTGGGTCCTCTCAGTAGCACTGAGCCTGGTGTGATCCCAGGATCCACCATGAATTACAAACCCTTCCAACACGTCAAGAATAGAGAGGTTACCTACCAGGAGCCATGGAATGGCCAGAGCTCTCTTTGGGTAAAGCTAATTCACTGCACACTTACTGAACTCCATTGGGCACCCAGTGACTCTAAGAACAGGTGACATATTTAAAGAGGGGCTTTGACCAGAATCTGCCAGTTGCCAAAATGAGGCCCCTGTGAGGCCCGGATGATATGCAGGTGCTTCAACCAAACGCGAGGCCCACGAATGCTAAGAGAAGGTACAGAGGGAGAAACACAGTGCCTGTGTGTCAGCTGACCGCCACCTGTCCCCAGCACGCGGCCCCTTGGCCACCACACATGGCAGACGTGGAGCTCCCATCAGCAGCCCAGACATCTCCAAGCACAACTCAACTCCTAGATAGGTTGACCTTCCCAACGGGCAACAAGACCCTGCCAGGGCAGGAGACACCAGCCCCCCATCACTCTGAGCAAATCATGTTCCCAGGTCACCCTGAGAGCGTGATGAAGCCTCCCTCCCCATGCCTGACAGCTGAAACACCCGAGCGTCTCGCACCTCTGATGAAACAGCTCACTATCCGGATGATGGGCCCTTACTTGATAGTTGCGGAAGACTTTATATACAATTTTGTGCCAGTTACTACTTTTCTCTAAAACAATCATGGCGGGGGTGCCTGGGTGGCTCAGTGGATTAAGCCTCTGCCTTCAGCTCAGTCATGATCTCAGGGTCCTGGGATCGAGCCCCGCATCGGGCTCTCTGCTCAGCGGGGAGCCTGCTTCCTCCTCTCTCTCTGCCTGCCTCTCTGCCTGCTTGTGATCTCAGTCAAATAAATAAATAAAATCTTCAAAAAAAAAGAAACAACAATCATGGCAACCTCCCTCCCTGACTCCCACTGCCCCATCCTCTGCACACAAATGTGGTGTCTACTTTCTGGCCACGGTCGGACATCGGGATGCCTCGTTGCAGACTGTGGTCTGGCCTCGGCAAACTCTTGAGCCTGGCAGGGTTCCCCAAGTGTCTCTCCATGGCTGGACACTTTAGGCACATTAAAGACGCTTGCCGTCTTTGGAACGAGGTCGTTTATTCCTCCAGGATTCGTTTCATCATATTACTTGGACTTGGGAAATGATTTAGTGACATCGCTACATACATGAAGGCCATGTTCTCATAGGTCCTCATGTCTGCACAATTCAGTGATGTAGGACTCTTTGCCTAAATAGCTCGATGTGAGTTAAGGAAATACACAAACGATGCAGCACACATGAAGAATGTGTCAAGGACCTGGGGGTGTGACAGCGGAAGCTGAGGTTCACATGGTCTTTACCCTCGTTTTCCATTAACAGAGCCAAGAAAACATGCACAGAAAAGCCTGTCCGTGAACATCTATGAAGCCCCCCAAACGGACCCCGCACCACTCAGACACCAGGCAGACAGTCCTTGGTGGGACTGAGAAGCTCCCTGGTGGCAGAGGACGGTCTCCAGACTGCAGTGTGGGGGCACGCGGGTGAGTAGACTATCCACCTGAGATGGGTGCAAAATTGAAGGGGGGTTCTGAAAAGTTCAGACACGAAAATAAATAATGCAAATTTAAATGCGATTTAAAAAGTCAAAATGTATGCCCCCCCAATTCAATTCTGGAAACTAGCAACATGGTAAAAATAAAGGTAGGGTTGGTAGCAACGTCCTGCAGAGCCACATCGGCAGAAGGTAAAATCGGTACAAGTGATCATGTCTTTTGACAACCAGCTGATGGAGTTTTTCCTCTAATGCTTATTTATTAAGAAGCGTCGCACCGAGTCTTTATCCAGCTTCATCGCTGAGACTTCTGGCGTCCCTTAAGTGCTGTGCCCGAGGTGAGCGCCCGCCTGCCGCCCGACTCAGCTGAAAGAGAACAACACACAGAGGCCTTGCCGCCTCCTGCCGCCGGATTCATAAATCTGCTCCCGAGACAGGCGGTGGGGGAGTGCGCAGGTCTACGCAGGTCTCTACCCTGAAGTCATTTATTCAGGGGTGTTGACTGAGCACCTACCGTGAGTCAATTTCTAACCCCCTCCAGGAGTTCGCAGTCTAGCGGGGGACAAAGATGGCGGGGCTTGACGGCGCTGCCGCCTCGGGCCGCCGGTGGGGAAGCACTCGTCGAGGGGAACAGGGGGACCCCATGTGGTTCGTGCTCGCTGCCTCCCCAGCAAAGGCTGAGATCTGGAGGCTGTGGGAGGCAGCAGCAGTGCAGGGAGGAGGAGGGGAGAGTAGCTGCCAGAGGAGACCCGGGTCTTGACTGGAGCTGGTGACGAACTTGGCCTCTGCTGGTGTGGCCCAGATGTGACACGTGGAGGGCCAGGCAGCTCCCCTCTGTCCGCGCCTCTGAACTGACTGCTGGGGGAAGAGGCCGCCGTGTGGAGGCTCCAGCTGGGCCCTGATGTCGTGTGAGTTCGTAGAACACACGAGTTCAACCCACCCAAGAAATTTTGGAGGAGGAAATAACGCAGGTGGGCAGGGTTGGCCGGAATGCGTGTTGAGCAGGAAGATACCTAACGCAAGGAGTGAGTTCAGCGGAGCACAGACCAGTGGATAAGCCAGGATGACCTCACGGACAGGCGCCCCGGGGGCCAGTGCCAGGATGACCACATGGACGGCTGCCCAGGGTGTCAGTGAGCATTACGCGGGATGATGCGGACTTTTCCTTCTGCTTTGAGCATTTCCGGGAGCAGCTGCCACACGCTGCCACCCTTCTCCCCGTGGCCTTCCTACGAGGGGTCTGCGGTCGCTGCTGCTGGAGAGCTGGGGTGTCCCCAGGCACCGCGATGGGCACACATGTCCTGTCCATCCTCCTGAGCTCATGCCCGTTCCAGAGCCTGACGAGAACCCTGGTCCGTCACACGTGACGTCATGGCTGTATTTCGAGCCCACTGGGTCATATACCAGCATACTGTAGCAGGTGTGTTTGATCTGTGGGACAATAACAGGATAAAAACTCACATGATATAGTCTTTCATGACATGAAATAAAAATCTTTCTTCTGTTCTCTTCCCACATATCCTTCCTTGCTGCTTTCGTGTCCAGTCCCCGTTTCTCTCATTCCTTCCTTTCTGCGTCTCGGCTTCGTGTTCCCAAGCGGGTCTGTGGATCCCGGCTTGATCACCAGCACGCCATATGTCTCTTGGAGCTTTCCCCAAGTTTCCCCTCAGGAAGCATGACGGCGGGGCAGGGAGCTTGGGATGACAGCCTCCGGAAAGGTAGAGTGATGTCAAGAATCAGAAAGAAGACAGCAGAGAGAGAAAGGACAGACTCCGAAGTGGCCAGGCCACAGCTCCCAGCTGTGCAGACAGATGTGGACGGGAGCTGGGGGAAGCTAGGCAGGCCATGCGGTGGGCACCACTGATCAGTAGACCTTAAGCAAAGGAGATTTCCCCTGCTAATGGGGTGGGCCTCGTCTAATCGGGTGAAGCCTTAAGTGAGATACTGGGGTTTTCTGGAGAAGGAGTGTCCTCAGGCCTACACTGTTAGCTCCTGTGTGAGTTTCCGGCCAGCCGGCCTGATTCTGGGTTCCCACTTCTCCCTCAGCCAGCTTCCTGCATGTGTGTCCCCCTTGTCTGCATGTGTGTCCCCCCTTGTCTGCGTATATTCCATTCAGCATGTACGACAGAGGCAGTCGGTTCTACACATACGTGTGCACACCAGCGTTGTGGACACACGCGGACTCTCCCACCCCAGCCTACTTACGAGACGACTCAACACATTTGCCGGGAAGTGCGGTATTGCTGGAAAACGTACCTACGAACAGGGTGTGTACATGGCGCTGAACCCCTGGAGGAGGCTGGGGGGCTCGGACGCCATCGCACAAACTACCCAGCTGTGCGAAGCAGATGCGGGCAGGGACATGAACCGTAGACTCGCAGGCTGGTTGCAGAAACCTGGATGGGAGGATGGCGTCAGGGGGGCACTCAGGCAAAGCAGAGTGGGGGATCGGTGTTGCACAGGACTGCGCCCCAAGGGGGAGAGCGTCTGCAGGGATGGGACGAGTACAACCCGTAAGCCGAAAAACCCAACATTCAGCGAAGGGCTGAGGCTGAACCTGGTTTCCACTGGTGCTCACCGGCCAGTGAGAGGAGGAAAGAATGTTGGGAGAACGGTTATGTACAGGTTACGTACAGGTTATGTACAGGTCACATACAGGTCACATACAGGTCACGTGCAGGTCACGTACAGGTCACGTACAGGTTACATAAAGGGAACTACGCCTGGATGATCCGGGAGATCCTCAGTCCATTCAGACTGCAAAGCGCTCCGAAAGTACGAGCTCCGCCGTGACAGGGCGCCCCCGAGCAAAAGCCGAGGGTGTGGCTGTGGCGACCTCCGTACACCAAGCTCCGAAGGACCCGACGGCCGGAGGCATCGCTCACACAGAAGCCTCCGGAGGAGATGAAGGTGGGGCGGAGAGATGCCTCAGTCCACCAGAGAGCATCCCCTGTCTCCGGCCCGGCCCCCGCATCTTTGAGCAAGGGCCAGAGGGATGGGGGCCGCGTCTGCCGCACCTGCGGCCGAGCCTGCTCTCCGGGGTAGCGGGGCCTGCAGCACTCAGGCGGGGTCCCCACGCTTGTCCAGGACTTCAGGTCCGCAAAACACTGCCACTGTGGTCCGAAAGGCAAGGAGAGGTCACAAAGTGAAAGGAGGCCGCCAGGTCCCCAAAAGTCGACAGGCAGGAAACAGCCAAAAAAGACCACTCAGTAGAAAAGAAACGTCATCTTTCAAGAGAAAAGAAAGTTGATTCCAGGACAGAGCCTCCAGCGATAGGGGGCCGACCTCACACCTGGAAACCCAATGAGCTTCCTCATTTTGAAATTGCTGGGACCAGTGACTCCTTTTCTTCCCGTTTTCTCCCTTTTGAACCAAAATGTCTACAACTGGTACCCAATATTCATCACATCACTGTATTTCGAGGGCAGATAGTTGCCTAGGCCCAGAGATGAGCTCTTTGCCCTGGGATGGATCATTCTGATTCCCACCCATACCTGATTTGGACGATGAGTTATGAAATCTAGTACAACAATTTAGGAAGAGATTACACAACATGTGGGCAAGAGCTGGCACGGTTGTTCCCCAGACTCTGTCGCACGCCTGTTCTTTCGAAGCACTGTACTTCTGTGCATGGCTACGGTACTGACAGGTACTGTTGCCACTATGACTTTTAAAGGCCAATATAAATGCAAATCCAACACGACAATCTTAATGAAGTTTCATTTTCTTTTCAGAATAAAAATGAGGTTCATGATAATTCTTCCCATAAAAGATTGTATCATAATCCCACATTTTACTAAATTATTCTTATCACCAATTAGCAGAAAGTCATTTACATATAAATTTTAGGCTAGTGTAGTCCCGTAGGAGCTTGGGAAGTTACCGTGAATCTGGTAATATTATCCCATTTCATAGAAAAGAAAATACTTGGAGAGTGAAGCCTAAGGAAACACCACAAGGCAGTGGCCGGCGTGGGAGTGGGAGTGGGACAGACGTCGCTGAGTCTGAGTCTCGCCTTGAGGATCTGCCATTGCCTGGTTTTCCTCCCAGGACCTTGAGCGACCTTGTGACGGGTCCCCACCCTCAAGGGAACTGGTGCAGACTTGTCAGAAACCACCCACAAGGCCCAACATCTCCACCAGGAGCTGAAACAATTGAACTCTGTGGTTGTCATATTATACTGTATCCACGAATGGCATAATTACAAACCAATCCCTAATCTGAGAATTCCAGAGAGTTCAGAGAGGTCAAATGTTTAATTGAAATGGAATATTTAAGCCAAATTGCTGGTGCACTACTTCAATATTATTGAAGTACTAATAAATACATTAAAAGACTGTTAACAAAAGTGGTTCCTGCTGAAGAATGATCATCCCCAGAATAACATCGGCTCACTTTGTAATATACACAGTGTTGTTTCAAGCTAATTAAATGCCACGCATTTTTGATAGCACTTAACAATATGTGGTTAATTATTGTTATGCAGGATTTTCTCTATAGCATTAATTATGATGAACTCATTTGGCTTTTCTAAGAACAGGAAATGTGTTGGTTTGGGAGGTACAGTGTTTATGGGGACTTATTGTCATTTAGATTTAAATTAATAAACTTTGGAACTTTACATGAAAAACAGAATTTTCTTAAGTTCTCATGTTAAGACAAAAAATAGAGCTGAGGGAAGAATCTTGGTAGGTTTGACATGTTCATAAAATAGTCGTTCGTTCTACATTAAAAAACACCTTTTTATGCAAATTAGCAGGAGAGATGCAAGAGGGAGTTCTCAGGACCCGCAGTCAGGCTTCCTGTTCTCAGGGTAATTTGGACCTTCCTCTCCCGTAACTGTGCCCCTGGGAATCCTTTACCCCTCGCATGGGCACCCCTTGGAAGCAAACTCAGAGCTTCTCGGTGTCAGGGCTGTTCCCCAGCTGGGGTCCAGCTTGAACTCTCCGGAGAGGAGTCCATGCCGTGTCAGGGCCCATCCCTACCCGTCCCTGCGTGGGGGGTCTGCAGCGGCGTTCGGACAACCATAATTTCCAAGGTAGCCAAGTGCCTTGGCTGCAGGTGAGGCTTCGAACGGGCACCGGGTCTCTTCTGGGGACGATGAGGGCAGGGCCGTGGTCATACACCTCCGTAAAGGCACGAGAGGTCATGGAGACGTATGCTGAAAGTGATTGCACGTGATGCTGAGCTGCCGGTTGATGTGGGAGTTTCAAGGGGACGTGGGTGGCGCAGGCTTCTCCACAGCGTCCCTCCTTCCTGGGCTCAGACAGGTCCCCGTCCCCATAGCTCTCCAGGTGCAGCCTCACATGCGGGGTTACTTGGGCGTTCTGGGCGACGCACCTGTGTGGGTGAGACCTGGCTGCAGTTTGGGAAGTCCATGTGGCTGGACCCCATCCTTGTCCACATGTCTTTCAGCAAGAGGTCTTCTGTTCATACAGTGGTGGTGTAATTAAAGGTTAGCGATTTCCTGCAATGTGCAGTGTCATAAACTCATCATCTGAACGCAGCTGAGAATTTGAGTAGTAACTGTCTTTACGCAGCACTGGACAGGGGCAAGCCAGCAGCTGCTGCGGGGACAGCGTGAACCCAGGCACCAGGACAAGGCTGTGCCAGACATCGGTGCAGCCCGAGGTACAGAAGGGGCCACGTCTCCGGTGGGCACGTCACCTTATTCAGAATTCTGTGTCTTAAATATCTCGCAGAATGCCGGCATTCCGCGCCTGTGCTTCCCAGGGCATCCTGAGTCCCAGGAAAGGTAACGCTGCTCACACCCACTCTGGTCTGAGGGATTTGGGGGCAGTGGGGCTGCTTTACAGCAGAAGAGACTACTGTGGAAAAGACGGGGAGCATAAGGTCCAAGGTCATTTTTTAATGTCTTAAGTAGTAAGATGATTTTAATTGTGTTGGCAGAAGTATTCTATACCGTCAAATCATGGAAGGGTCTTTAATTAGGAGGAAGATTGGTTTTAAGTAAAAAAAAATGTGGAGCCTAACAAATAACATGGAGGACATGGGGAGCTGGAGAGGAGAAGGGAGTTGGGGGAAATTGAAGGGGGAGGTGAACCATGAGAGACTACGGACTCTGAGAAACAATCTGAGGGTTTTGAAGGGGCAGGGGGTGGGAGGTTGGGGGAGCCAGGTGGTGGGTATTACGGAGGGCACGGATTGCATGGAGCACTGGGTGTGGTGCATCAACAATGAAATCTGTTACACTGAATAGAAATTAAATTTTAAAAAACATCAAAAAAATTGAAATGACATCTTGTGTGGCTGTCGTGTGGCTGTCTGCCGGCTGAGGCCCATGTGGGAACGGGATCCTGCTGCCCAGGCCACCTGGGCCTGGAGCCCCATCCCGATGGGCATGCAGGTGCCCGATGGGAAGCTGGTCTGCAGCAGGTCTCAGGACAGCGGCGGTGAGCCCGCCTGCAGTGTGTGCTCATTTCCTCTTCCGCAGCTCTTGTCGCTTGCTCTCTGAGAATTTCCAGACAAGTATTTTTTGCTCCCTTTTACTGATTAGTACAATCCTGGGGGCCAGTGCTGGGTGTGTGGCAGGTGGCAGAATTGGGCTTCTCACACATTACAGCTTGCTGTCACTAAGCTCTCAGAGATTGTATGTCTTACTCCTCAAGGTTAAATATTTGTGTTCTTTTAAGGAAGAGTGAGAGAAGGAGGAATGAGGATATTAGGGAAGGGAGCAGAGGGCTGCCGTTATGTGGGGCATGCCATCAGGAAACAGTTGTCAGCCCTTGGGTCCATCGCCTGGATGAACCCCTGAATCAGCAGGTACTAGTTGTGTGAGCTCACAAAGTCCCCAGCGTCTCTGAGTTTCTGTGTGCACATCTGGGAAGGGGGTGCGGTGTCGTGACATTGAGTTTGAGTGAGGGCCAAGGACAGTTCTGTGTATGATGTGCTTGGCAAGTGCTCAATGTGCAAAGGGGGAGGAAGGGGCTGCCCTGAGACCCGCGTGCGCCAGGCGCCACGCAGATGCTGAGCGCGCCACCTGCCCTGATCCCACCGTGGCCTCTATTCCTCAAAGCACAGGCTCCGGCAGGAAGAGACGTCCGGTTGGCCTGGTTGACAGAGCCTGGAGGCAGGGGTTCTACAAGCTGCCTAAATTGTTTCCGCCTCGCGCTCAGTCCCCACGTCGAGGCGGCGGTTCGATGAGCAGAGTTCCGAGAGGGATCGTGTGTGAGCGTAGACCGTTGCCTGATGGCTCGGGGATGCCACGGAAGCGGTCTCTCTGCACCCCTGAGGGTTAGAAGGAATTACCGGTGTTAGACAACAGTGCAGGTAGACAGCAGTGTGCAGCATAAACGAGCATCAGCTGGGAAACACGATTGTTCAATAGTCTGACACAGTTGGAAGCTTCCATTCATTGATAAGTTCTTAACATAAGCAGAAGAATCAGGCTTTTACTGTCTGGTAATGTGTTGTTTCTAAAATTCAGGTTTACTTCTAAACTGTTAATAGTTAACTCAGACCCATCCCCTCTAGTGCTAATTACCAGCAGAGAAAGGAGGAGCAAAAGCTACTTTAGACTAGTGCATTAGTCTTCTGGGGTACCTGAGTAGAACGAAGGCGTGTATGTCAAACGCTCCACGAGATGTCGACGGTTCTCAGCTCTGTCTGCCGCATACATGCGGACTGAGAAAGAACAAGTACACATTTTTTTAAATATTCAAAATTATAAGGATTATAGATGTAATTTTGCACTAGAGCGAAAATGGCAATTAAGTACTATTCTTTTTAAATGTTTTTATTTTAAATCGCACCAGTTACAGTGTAACTATTTTCATACAGAAGGTGGTATGAGATATTAACGAAGACAGAGCTGCAAGTACCAGTCGAGAGTCGAGGTTTCTGCTTGGGAGCACGACAAAAGCTCAGAGGGTTCTGTTTGACAGCTTGAGGGTGAAGACACTTCCCATGGCTTCTCTCTCCCGGGATATGAAGCGGCTTCCCGACCGCAGCCTGAGAACAGGCAAATGTGCACTTAGAAATTGGTCGATGTATTTATCAGCTTTGAGCAAAACCTGCTGACACTCATCAACAATTTCTTACCTCTTGGCTTTTGAATAAAGAACATAGGCCGGAACAGAGCCATTTAGTCTTTGTTTTTATTGCTTGGCTGTAATAATTCCCCAAACCTCCTGGTGGGCTTGAGGACGAGGCATGTGGAGAAGACCCCACAGCCGCGACTGTGGAAAGCCTTCTTCCACGTCCCTTGATGTCCGTCTGCGCAGGGAACCCACGGCCCATCGTGACGGACTGGTGACGTGTCAGCAGAAGTGCACACGGTGCCTTCCTTTACATCCCACTTGGTGCTGACGATGAGACGCCACAGGCACATGAGTCTGGAGTTGAAGCTATGGCCTTGGGGTGGGAGAAGGCGCACGATCACGACGTGGCTGCTGGCTTCAGCCCAGGCTCCCCAGGAGCCCCTCCCAAGGGTCCTCGGACCACATGTCCACCCAACCAAACCACGTGTCCCGTGCCGGTTAAAGATCTCTCCAACAGCACAAAGGATGTAGTCCCTCTGATACAATGACTCAGCTGGTCTCACAGGCTCCGTGGGGGAGTGGTGGGATCCCTGGATGAATCCGGGAAGACGAGAAGAACGTCTGACGTCGGCGCTAGCCAGATGCTGCTCACCACTACAGAACCATCTCGTCTGGATGTAACCGAGCCAGCTGCGGAAATCTGCCGTTTTTCTCCGTCAGAATGACTGTTGATGTTCATTGCATTTTTCCCCATTAGTTTCTTTGGAGACTCTAATATATGCCTAATAGAAAGCCAGTTGCTTCTGGAGACTCAAAGTAGTACACGAGAAAAATGCCCATTAATGACATTTTCCGTCAAGTCTGAGAGGTAATCCAAGCGGAGAAGCCAGAAAGGGCTTACGCTGTGGATGTCAGGGACCTTGCTTCCAGAACAAAAGACTAGAAATAAAGGTCAGATTTTGAGCTGAGA
Source organism: Eira barbara (assembly GCA_020311275.1). Lineage (NCBI taxonomy): Eukaryota > Metazoa > Chordata > Mammalia > Carnivora > Mustelidae > Eira > Eira barbara. The sequence continues at coordinate 1,317,146 of JAHRIG010000025.1, forward strand.
CGCTTGCTGCTGTGGAGAAGAGTTACGGGCAGAGACTAAGGGCAGACAGAGCCAGATGCGGCTCTCGGCTCACGTGTAACCTGCACGTGACCTTAATGTTCCTCCAGACTCCTCTGGACTTTCAGATTCAAGCCGTTAGGTCCTTCAGAAATTTCGTGATTCTGGGGCGCCTGGGTGGCTCAGTGGGTTAAGCCTCTGCCTTCGGCCCGGGTCATGATCTCAGGGTCCTGGGATCGAGCCCCGCATCGGGCTCTCTGCTCAGTGAGGAGCCTGCTTCCCCCTCTCTCTCTGCCTGCCTCTCTGCCTACTTGTCATCTCTCTCTCAAATAAATAAATAAAATAAAAAAAAAAAAAGAAATTTCGTGATTCTCCCCTCATTGTGCCCCGAATTCAACTGCACACAGAACCTGATAAACATGTAGTGTGCTTGAAGAGAATGGATTAATAACACGTCCTCACTCTATGAATTTTTGTTTCCTAACTCGTGGAAGCCGATAGCAGGGAGCTGCCTACCGAGAGGACATGTCCGCACACTCAGACAGCTTCCTGGCCAATGGCTAGGAACACCACCCGTGGCGCTCTGAGCGGCCTGCTCCCAGGCATCTCCCCCGTGGGCACCCCGCCCCCCCACTGCGGCCATCCGTGCTCCACAGAGATTTCGCCTCCTGCCACCAACTCAACGCAGGCATCCAGGCCCCTCTGTCCAGTGGTTTGTAGCGTCCCCTCCGTGGAGGGCCCCCCTTGGGGCCACAGAGCACGGTCTGCTGTGTCGGTCATGCTCAAGTGCCGTGTGCAGAAGACAGAGGTGACAGACCGAAGCTCAGTGGTGAGTGACCTTGGTGGACAGGATGGTGGCGTGTCGGGTTCCTGCAGCTGCCATGGCAAAGCAGGGGGCTTACGACGCTGTCTCCTCTCTCGGTTCTGGAGGCCAGAGGCCTAAAACCGGTGTATGAGCAGGGCCGCGCCCTCTGACGCAGGTAGGGGTCTTGCCGTGGTGGTTTTGGTGAGCTTTGGGGAGCAGCCGCCTCACTCCAACCTCAGATGTTGCTCCCTTCGCGTCTCTGTCTTCTTACAAGGACACTGACCCCATTGGGTCGGGACCCCCACCCCATGATGGCCTCATCTTCACAAGTTACATCTGTGATGACCTCACTTCCAAGTAAGGCCGCATTCTGAGGTGCTGGGGGTTAGAACTTTGGGGTTTCCTCTGGGGGGGGTACGATTTAACCCACTATAAGTAGGAAAAAGTGGAAATGAGCTTTGAAAAATGGCTCCCACATTCGGCAGAGCAAAGCCCCCGGATATTTGTTCTGCATCGCCTCAGCTAAGGATCTAGGCAGGAAAATCATGGCTTGATGGGCCTGGCTTGGCAGGTGAAGTTCTGGGATACAGTTGTGCGGCCTTTTCCGGGAAAGCAGATAGAATAAGGAGAGGCATATTTGGGACAGGCGAGAGTTTGAAAAGCAGGAATGACCTATGAGGAATATTTTGGAAAATATAAAGATGCTCCCTTTAGGACGAGAAGATCTGGGGAGCGTGAGGGGATGCGGGGATGAGAGCTGGGCGCGAGCCCTTCCAAGGACGCTGCGCAGGAGGGCCCGGGGGCCCTGGTCCAGGTCCACCATCTTCACTGTCCTTGCAGGGGCTCCCCACTCTGTGTCCGACCTGGGGGTGCTTGTGAAGTCCCTCCTGGGTCCCCTCCACCTCTGCGCTGTGGCTCCCGCCCCACGGCCTGGCTGAGCCCACCAGCTCCCCTGGCTGCGGGCCCTTCCCCGGGACGGCTTCCCGCGGTTGCTTCGTGTCCTCTCCTCGCCCACTCGCCCTGAAGTCTCGCCTTGTGTAGCCACTAATCCTCGCGTCTCTCACGTCGATCCCGGGAACATCCCGCCAGTGGCCCCATGCCCAGGGGCTGCTGGGGAACTTCAGGGTCTGCCTTGGGGCTGAGGCTCTGGGGGCCGTCCACGGTGGCCGGGCGCTGGCGCGGGTTCCCCCCGCAGGGCTGTGGGAGGCGGCTTCCCTCCCGTCGGCGGAGACCCGGCCCTCACCCCGGCCACCGTCCCGACCCTGGAGGTGCAAGCCTGGTGATGTGTGGCTCTGCGGGCTCGCCTCCGCCCACCGGCCACCACCGCATCCTGTTCTCTCCGTGCCATCAGTGTTACCTCCCTTTAGTGGTAAGCTGTGTTTTCTACTTGAGAAAGGGCGACCCGAATACATCAATCAGGAGCTCCTGGGGGGCGCAGTCAGTCAACCCTCTGACCCTTGGTTTGGGCTCAGGTCATAATCTCAGGGTCGTGAGATTGAGCCCCACGTCCGCTCCCTGCTGGGCCTGGAAGCTGCGTGAGATTCCCTCTCTCCTTTCCCTCTGCCCCCAAAACAAAAATAAAAACAAAACCCCAAACACATGAACATGTGAATAAGACTGTTCTGTTCTTATTACCCAATTATGAAAAATCTGCTGTGACATGTTTGGTTTGACAGCAAAAAAAAATTCCCCCCACCCCCACCCCCACCCCGAATATCAGGGCAGGATTTCTTTTGACCACATAATCCTTCACACTGATCCAAAGATTTCCTTTTAATTGTCTGAAGGAAAATATGAATGATGTTATTGCCTTTATCTGCCAGCACAACAGAAGACAAAAGGGTTATTTTCTTCCCTCTTAGGAAATCACAAGTGTCTGCAGATTATGTTCCAGGAGATGTTTGGGTGTTTTCATGGCTCCTTAATTTTCATACGTGGAAAATAGTTTTCCCCAGCCTCTCACCTTTTTTTTTTTATATATATATATACATATGAGACTGTTTGTAGGTAGACACTCGAAGCTGTATCTACAATTACAATCATTAGTATCAGTCAGTATATAAATATCCCTTGAAGATGCTATTTGATACCTTCCATAGTCTTGAAGGAAACAGACTGGATACTCCTGTTTCCAAAGCAGCTAAATGTATTACAATAAATTTGCTTTCCCCGTGCTGTGGAATTGGAAACCTATAAGATGTTGAATAAGAAAACTGATACCACTGCTTATCTGTCCAAAAGCCAGTGGTGTTAGGAAGCCCAGTAATTGAAAAATGGATAGCATTGATATTTGAACCTTTTTATATAACCTTTGAAGTGTAAGCCTTTTGGGGAATAAATTGCTTTTTGTAACAAGAACAATGTCAGATCCCATATTTAGAAACCGTGCACTTAATTCATTTTCAGGCAGAGAAACTCATGTTGTCTTGTTGGGAAAAACATTGCAAAATGGATTAAGCTTCACCCTGGAGAGATGATAACCTAATATAAATGACTGCGGGCTGATCTTTATTAGTTACGGAGCGAATATTGCCAAATAGGACAGGCGACCTTCAATGGTGATTGATCTAGGATAAGTCATTGGCAACATTGTCTTTGGAGAATAACTTTGGGGCATTTTGGGATCTTTAGTCTGTTCTTATTTAAAGGGATGCGATGAAGCTAATGTTCGGGAAGAGTAAGTTCATCTTATTTAACGGTAAGGATTAGAGCTCACAGCGTGCAGGATAACGACATCCGATTCCAGCGTGGGCAAGCGACCTGGTGTTGGTCGAACTGATCACGACTGTGGGGGCCAGGTACTCGGCCGAAAGCCTATACCTGATGAAGCCTCTCCAGTTTCGGGGAGCCTGCCTGAGCTCTGGGTTTCACCAGTTCTGCCTGAATGAATAATTCAGTCCATGTGACGTGGGGTAGCCGGACTGTCGCCGGCCAGGGTGTGTACGGTAGCTCAGAACAAGAAAGAGGGGGTGGATGTCAGTTATGCCCACATCGCACATCCGGAAACAGGCCATCCACTCACAGAGGAAGGAAAGCAAGTCAGGGACTGTTTACAAAAAAATTTAGAAAGAAGCAGTGATCAACTTGAATGGTTTCCTGGTTTTCTCTTTTCAGGTGAGGGTGTCAGGCCAAGACCAGCTACCCTGTTCTGATTTCTGCTCAACCTTCTTCTTTGAACTTCTGTTTAAAATGCAAATGTCTGCATTTCAAAAGCTTCGGTAATGACTTCCTACGCCTCCGTCTTATTCACCCCAAACAACTGGACAAAACTGACAGGTCCCGGTGGATGTCGATGCCCAGCCTGTGCTGTGAGCTGCACCCACGCAGCCCTCAGAGCAAGCCTCGGAGGGGCAGCCCGGCCACGGGCAGCCCCCAGCGTGTCTGAGAGTCTGGGGAGCGTTTCTAGGGACACTGCATTTCCGAGACAGGGAGGAGCATCTGCCCTCCTTGAATTCCTCCTTCTGGAGCGTTTTCATCAGCTGATCCCACGCTGGGGAGTGCAGCTGGCTCCCGTCTTGGTCCATCCACCCCGACGACGGGTGGGGTTGGGCCAATCTGGGACATGCTCTCTCTTGTTTGGGAAGAAGCGGGGTCCTTCAGGGGCTCCCCAGGGCCCCGCCTTCCCCATCTACCACCGAGCCAAACCTGACAGCCGAGGCAGTCTTGCAGAGAAAATGGTCCTGCGTGGTGTGTGCAGGAAGGAGCCTACTGGTTAGTGTATGGGATGTGAGCTGGTGTGAGTCTGTATTTCTGATACCTTAGCAGGTGGTTTTCAGGTAAATTAATAAGTGGAAAATTTGTCTTTCTCTATCACTAATGAAAACTGTAAGTTATCATAGAGCATCAATTGTTTTAAGGTGAAGTTCAATAATTAAGTTTCTACAAGTTAATTTTTTATTTTAGAACATTTGTAGATTGACGGAAAAATTGCAAAGATAGTACAAAGTTCCCTATTATTAACATTTTCTGGTAGTATGGCACATCTGCCAGGGCTAGTGACCCAAGACCGATGCATGATTACTAACCCAAGCCCATCCAGATTCAGATTTCCATCGTTTTCATCTGAGATCTTTTTTCTGGTCCCAGGATGACACCCGGGAGCCCCTTCCATCAGGCTGCCGTGTCTCCTTGGGTGCCTCTGGCCTGTGACAGTGTCTCAGACTCTGCTTATTTTTGATGACCTTGCTGGTCTGGCTCGCAGGACGGGCCAGGTAGTTGCTAAGATGGCCCTCTGTCAGGATTGGCCTGGTGCTTTTCCAAGCAGAGCCTGGGGTTATGGGTTTGGGGAGGAGGACCACAGAGGCAAGGGGCCGTCTCCAACACATCGTATCTCATGCCGACACAACTGCCCAGCGCTGGTGTTGACCTTTGTCCCGTGGCGAGGCGCGTCCGCCAGGCTTCTCCACTGTGAGCTCCCTCTGAGCCTCCGCACCCCTTCTCACACCGTGTTCTTTGGAAGGAAGTCACGGGCAGCCCACATTCAGACTGAGACCTCATTCTCCACCTCCGTGAGGACAGAGTCTCTACAGAAGTTACTTGGAATTCTGCGCGGATTTGTCTGTTCCCTCCAGCCCTTTGCTTACTCGATGATTCATACCTGCATGGACTCGGGGATGGTTATTGCGCTCGGGGCTATAATCTAGCACTTCTTCATTTACTTTGTCCTCCTCTGGCTCCTGCGACCCTTTGAAATACTTTCTGACATACCAGATCCTCCCAGCCCTGCCATCAGCCGTGTCTCCAAGAACGCCTGGTTTCTTTCACTGGAGAATACTGTTAGAAACCAAGATTTGTGTGCCAGGTGAATAATTATGTTTTCATCAGAAAAAAATAAAACAAACATCTACAGGCGGGCAGCGGGCAGCGGGCTCTGTTCCGAGGGTGTGGTAATTCTGCTGCCGTCGCTTAGCCGCTACGAGGATGGGCAAGTCGGTTGGTTTGAGACTTACCTTCCTTGTCTGTGGAAACAGCAGTAGCACCCGGCTCATGAGGCTCCTCAGGGGTTTGAATGACTTAAAGCCTGTGTAGCCCTTGGAACAGGGGCTGACACACAGCAGGTCCTCAGCAAACTCCAGCTTGCTTAGCTGTCCCGTCTGAGCCCTACTCCCGTCCTCAGGCATCCTGCTCTCCACTGGATGGTGGGCCACCGTCACCTGGACTTTGCCAGTTGGCCTCTCGTGAGGATCTGCCAGTAGGAGACACAGGTGGGACGTGGAAAGGTAGGAAGAGGGGAAGCTTTTTGCCTGCTGCCACCAGTGGTGCCTGGCTGCACGGGGTGGGTGGGAACCCAGGGACCACATTGCGGCGGGGGTTGCAGCAACTTCTCATTGGCCCCGTGGTTGGACGTTGTCCCTTTTCCGGTGACAAGCAGTTGAATGGGGCCATGGGTCCAGCAGTGGGTGCGTGTGGGAGCCGCACGTAGGGAGCCAGGCCTCCGGTCCCTGAGCCTTTGTACTTCCCCGTCCATTCTTCTCCACTTTCCTCTTGCAGATACTTAACAAGGTGACGAGTGACCACATGTTCCATCGTAGTCTTCGCACGGCTCGAGAAGTGCCTGATCCTGGCTGCGGAGACACCAGCACTATTACCTTTGGCTCTATCACCTCCACTGGTCAGTAACTGAAGGAGAGAAGCCGCTTCTGCCTCTGCCCACCCACCTGTGTTGCCGTGCCCGACGTCTGCTTCCCCTCCTCTGTGGATGTGGCTGCAGTTGTCTCCTGGGGGGAGAGGAGATCTCTGGCTATTTCGGCTGTCGCAAGATCAGAAGTCACCCAGCAAGAGGGAAATGACCAGGACACGGAAAGGGACAGATTCATTGCCCCTTTCCTGAGAATTAGAGTTACACGCCAGTTTTCTTACAATGCATTTACGGCACCAGGAGGAAGCACTGCCTGCCGCTGTCCGTGCCTTCAAAGGCTGGCGGGCTGGGAGGTGTGGCTGGCGTGCACCCCGTGTTGCGGGTTAGTCTCTTGGCTGGCATGGTTTTTGCTGGGAAGCATTCCCACTTGCAAGCAGGAAGAGACTTCGCCCAGCAGCTGTGTCCAGGGCCATCCGGTAAGTGCTACTTGAAGGTCCTACAAGAATAAAGAATGTGTCCTGCTGCCGAGGAAGACGCGGCGGGGGAGTCACGGTGAACTAGAAGCTCATCTTTTGGAGTTTGGCAAAGATCCATTATGCTCCTTATATCTTTTTATAACTCTGAAATAAATCTCACTGAGGTCTTCCAGATGGTGCAGGGGATAAATTCTACGTGAACACTTTCCGTGTGTGTTCCCGGCTATATTGACACCGTGATCACAGCCAGTTAAAACTCGAGTCAGGTTTTCTTTTTTATTAGATTGTACGATGCCAAAAATGTTTGATTTTTAACTTAGTCGGGCCGTTTGTTGAACGGCTCACATAAATCCATTATTTTGTTTCAATTCACAGCGTTTGCCTCCAAATCCGTCGTACGGTCTTATTGTTGGAACAGGAGGAGGAGGGCTGCTGCGGTGCGAGCGGGCTGGGGCCGAGGCCCCGTGGGGCCTGATCCAAGCCCCCGCACTCGCACCTGCAGAGACCTGCGGACTCTAAGTGTCCTTGTCAGCAAATGGAGGAGGAAAGCGGTGTCCCGAGGCCCAAACTGGCCCCAGATGCAGAGAGCCGCAGGGCTGGGGAGGAAGAGCCTGGAGGCAGAAGTCGACCGGGAAAGCCTCATTTTGTGACCTGTGAGATCGACGTAGCATTGAGGGTGCAAATGTTCACAGGGACAGAAGCCTGTGAGGAGGATGCGGTTAAGAAAAAGAAACGCTCCGCAATTAAATACAAAACACAACAGGGACCCGTACAGGCTTTTCACCGTTTAGCTGCAAATATGAAATAGTTTCTCCTTAGCAATGCAGTGAGGTCTGCTCTGCCCTCCTGTCCTTTCCCGCCTCCCCTCCCTCTCGTCTCCCTCCCCCCCACCTTCCTTCTTTTTATTAGGAATTGTTTCAAGCTTGTAGAAAAGTGTAATAAATGTTGTAAGACACGTAAACAACTCTGACTTTATCAAATCTTGATATTTCGCTGTAATTGTTTCAAAGATTTCTCTTTCCTTCTTTTTTTTTCCATTTTAAAATAATAAAGCAGGTACATTCCCAGCTCCTGTGCTGCCTTCACAATTTGAGTCTCTTCCTCCCAGAGTCGTGTCTCCTGAAACGGGGAAGTTCTCAATCCAAACACAATATCAATTTATATGGTTTATTATTTCCGTACATGACATAATAGATGTTTGTAAGTTTTTATGAACACGATCGTTCCACGCCTTTCCAGCAAACTTGCCTTTATCATTCTGTATTTAATTTTTTATATTTACCAGGTGGATGCAGGTCGGTCTAGAACTCATTACTTTTCTACCAGAAATGTTCCATTCTGCTCTGGATAAAAATTTATGTTGTTCTCTTTATTTTAAATTAGCTGCACAGGGACACCTGAGTAGCTCCATCGGTGACGCGTCTGTCTGCCTTTAGGCTCAGGTGTCCTGGGATCCAGCCCCCCATTGGGCTCCCAACTCAGCGGGAAGCCTGCTTCCCCCTCCCTCTCCCCCTGCTTGTGCTCCCTCTCTCACTGTCTCTCTCTGTCAAATAAATAAATAAAATCTTTAGAGTAAGATAAAATCAGCTGCATACAAAGTTTTTCGGAATGATTATCTGGGCGTCTTTCGCACATGGAGATCGCCTTGGATATGCAGGAAGCAGCCATATCCCACGACCCGGGACACATCAGGTCCCCAGGAAGTAGTCCCGTGTGTCTTTGGAGGCTTGCGCTTGCACAGGTGCACTGCCGGGTACCGTGAAGAAACGTCACATATGCTTCATTGTTCGGATAGTGCAGTAGTTCAAATACCATTTTACTGAGAAATCTCTTTCATATCCTGCCTTGGATTTATTCCTGGCTGCTTTATAATTTGGGATGTTACTGTAAATATTTTTCTTTTTTTCCCCAAGTTTTCCTTCATTGTGTACAGCTGATGCACAGAGCTGCTGAGGCTGAAATGTGCCTCTTTCTAATAGTTTATTTGGAGACTCTTGACCCCAAGTGTCATTTCATCTCAAAGTAACATATTTTTTTCCATTTTTTCTGATCTACAGATTTCTGCTCTGCTTGGCTTCTTCCGGTTGGCAGGTTTGCATCTCGGGAGCATGCTGAGGAGGTAATAGTGGGCAAGCCGGGTCCTCCCTGGCTTTAGTGGGGGTACTTGGAATGCTTCAGCATTAAGAATCCCCTTTGCTCTAGGAATCTGGTAATTCCCATTCATCAGACTAAGGACTCCCCGACGTTGCTAAGTTTTCTTCATTTCTGACAATCAAGTCACTAGATAAAAGGTTAAATTTGTTGGATGTTCATTGACACGTCAGCAAGCAATTTTACATTTTTCCTCCTTTAACTGCTAAAACGGTAATTGTATCAGTAGATGTTTTCCTATCAAACCATTTTTGCACTGAGACCCGACTTGATCGTCACGTGACTTTAGGCAGACTGGGCTCCTAGTGCTGTAATTCACTTGTCGGCGTCTCCGTCCAGGACCCGAGGCTGGCGCGTGGCTTGGCGCTCTCCTGCTCCTGAGTCTGGTAGGAAGGTCACGCCGCGTCGCAGGAGCGAGGACCACCTGATCCTGTGTTGTCCGGGCGGAGACTGAGTCCCCACAGTCCGTCTCTGGAATGCTTGCTGGTGTTCTTCTGTATCACTGTCTGAGTCGCTGGCTGGTTTGTGGTCTCCTCTGGTCTGTGTTTTTGCTCTGTTTTGGGGTTTTGTTATTGTTCTGGTGGTAGATTTTTAATAGGAAATGCTATTTTGAACTTACTTTAAATCTAGCCAGATTTTCCGCGTGCTAAGTCATATTTTTTGTGGGTGTTATCTATTTCATCTACACTTCCAGACTTGTTTCAGGTTTTCATTCCCGTGGAATGGACTGAGTCTCCGTGATCGGGACACGTGGCTCCTTTCCCTCCCTTCCTGTTCTGTGGGGCTTTCCTTCCTTCCCTGATTAACCGTGGCTCTGGTGTGGCTCTGCAGTGACCCAAAGAACTAAGCTCATCCTTCTTGATTCCTCTTATTTATATTTGTTTCATTAAATGTCACACTTCACCGTGTTATTTCTTACTTCCTCCTTTCTTTGCCTTTTCTCTCTTTCTCGTGATGATGCCTTTCATGACTTATGTTGGACACGTGGCTTCGTCTGTTACTATAATCTGCGGCGACCCGACCTTTCCCTGAGTGTTGCTTCCGACACACACATCAGAAGATGCTGTACCAGATTCCCCACCATTCCTTTCTGGATGTTTTCCAGGTTCCGTCACAGGGTTTCGACTCACGAACTACTTGGAAGAACATATTTAAATTTCCAAATAAATGACATTTTTTATTATCTTCGATTTCTTAGACGTTCTGATAGGATGTACTGTGTTATGTACCAATTCTGGGGTAGTTTTTGTGATTTAAGTTTTGGTTGGGTGCGTGGTCAATGTTATGAAAACTTACGTTGCCTGAGAAGAGCGTGTGTCGTCCAGCGCTCGTCACAACGCACCGTCAGCCTCACTAGACCAACAAACCGGCTCCAGCAGACTACCCGCCCCCCAGCCCCCGCTCTCTTTTAGAAGCTTAAGGGTGTATTTTGGACTACTCCACACGGAACTAACGCGTCTTCAGCATGGGATGACTCCTCCCACTCAGCCTGAGGAAGTGCCCTGGATGACAGACCGTGGTGCTCAGCGTCTAGAGTGCACTCTCCCGCGCGTGCCTTTAATCCAGAAAAGTCTGAACCAGTCTTCCTGGTAGACGACAGCACCCTCCCTCACGACATGAAGTAAAATACTGTCAGTACATCCTTGCAGGCTGTGGTTCAGTGCGCACAGCACTGGAATGTGAAGGCAGTTTCTAGATCTTACAAAAAAATTTTTTAAAAGATGAAGAAAAATATCGTACCTTCTCCATCGCTGATCCAGTGCTCAGTAGACAGTCGACCTGCCTGTAATTTACTTGATATGTGTGTTATCTCTTTTATCATTTATTGTCACAGCATTGTGTTGGCCGTTATGCCTTTTAGTTATCAACAAAAAATTGTTAAATTATAACACCGTGATTATAAATTTTTCAACATTTTCCTGGAATTCTGTTTTCTTTCTATATTTGAAGCTGTTATCAGGTCATTAAGTTTTAGAATCATGATCCCTCCCCAGTGACCCCCTGTCTTTGAACAGTGGCTGTGGTCCATATCAATGCCCGTGGTCTGACATTAATGTAGCCCACAGGCTCTTTTTAAAATTAGAATTTCTCACCTAGCACACCTTTCCCCCTTACTGTCTTTCCAGTGTAACATGTTAGACATCACATGTCTGTCTGGGGCGTACGGTCCATATTTAGAAAGCGTTCCTGATGCGACCAACTGTAAACATAAGTGATGTTCCCGCCACCTCCATCTGTGTGAGTCCGAGGCCTGCTTGGCTCTGAGCCTCCGTCTGCAGCTAAAGCTTGGTACTCGCCAGCGCTTCAGCTCTCACCTCTCAGAGTGGTCATTTCATCTGGTTAGAGCTTGCTGAGGTGGACCTGTATGTCCAGGGATATGTTCCTCCTCATTCTACTCTTGATTGTCCGATTTCATTTCTCTGGAATCAGTTTCCTTCTCTGTGAAACAATCCTGGACACTTTTCTTCTTTGAGAGTGTGTTCATGGGAAACCATTTTAGCCCCATGAGATACATGAACTTTGGAGAGTTCTTTCCGGCTCTTGGACTTCAGTGTTGCCTCTACTGGGGGTATGAGAGGTGTTTCCCTCACGGGGGTTCTGGCAAGGGTTGACCTCGTTGGCATGTATGAACTCCCAGAACAATGTCTCCACAGGCTAAGGACACTGTCCCTGATGATAGAGCCGCTGTCCATCCTCACTTATGAGATAACTTAGCGGGATGGGTACCGGGCCAGGTGCGTGATAGATGGGTCTCAGCCTCGTGCGAGCACTGGTAACCTGTTTTCTGCTTTGCTGATGCTGTCGAGAGCGCAGCTCTCTGTTCACGTCAAAGCATCTGTTCTTCCCCACGTCTTAGGATCCTCTCTGGGTCTTTGGTGCTCCGTGGCATCCATGTGACTTGACTAGGTGTAGCTCTATTTTCATTTATTCCATTGTGATGCGAGGATTTGCTGTCTTTCATCATTTCAGAGGAACTGTAACCCTTCGTCTCCTTTAGTAATGTTGTCTTCCTTTCCAGAAATCATGTTTGCTTACCGGACCTTCTCATTCTATCCTCCATGTTCTTTAATGCTTCATTTAGGATGCCACTCACCCCCACCCTGCCCTGAATCTCGGCCCAGGACCCACTCTACATTCCACTTTGGAGTTAGCAGGAGGGGAGAACACAAGCTTCCCCCTCCACGGTGGCCCCAGCAGCTGTCCCCTCCCCTTGCCAGAACCAGTGGCGGGGCCGGCAGCAGCAGCAGTGGGCAGGACCACTTTCCTTCCAGGTGAGCCGTGGCTCAGGGTCTCTCCTCCACCTCCTGGCTCCAGGTAACGGGAAAACAGCCTCTTGCCTCGTCCCAGCCCTGACATTTTCCGTTCGTCTGCACTAACGCTTCCACACCTGCATAGCCACGTATTAAACTCGCCTGTTGAAATGTTCGCTTCTGCAGACTCTTTCCTTAATGTCTTCATTTCTTCTTCTGTTTAGTTCTTTCTCATTTCTACCAGAAGATCTAGGTTTCTGTGGTGCTTGGGGAAGAGGGCTTACTTGCCTCCTTGCTGAGACTGCGGGTCCCACCGTCTGTGCATGCCTTCCTTGCCAGCGCACCCTGCAGCCGGGTGTCACCGTGGGGCACGAGTGTGGCTTGGGTTCAGAGAATATCCCTCCAAATTCCCAATTGGTGTAACTGGTTAGGTATCGTGACTTACGTAAATGCATTAGCTTGGGGCAGGCTATGCGTGGTATGAACATGTTCCCCAAGGAAAATGTGGTTCAGGCTGTGGTAACAAATTCCAAAAAAAATAAGAATCATAATAATTCTCCCAAAGCTGAATGGGTGGATTTAGTCTGTGCACATTAGGGTTGAGGAACTAGCCCTTGGGGCCTGGCTCCCACCCCTCAGTTGAGGAGTGCTCAGGTTAATGTCTCCTACCCACCTGTAGACATGGCATCAGTCCCACCTCTAGACCCTCGGCAGGTGCAGAACTCACCACATGGTCACTGGAAGGGTAAAGAGTCACACTCTCTATTTCCTGATGCTGCCCCACTTAGTGCGAGCAGATCATGTGTCCAAGAGCGCACTGGCTGTATTTTGCCCAGCGCAGTAGATGTCTGTGGTGGGAGTGTCTTCACATCATCTTGTTTTCATACCGTGGAAAGTCAAGTCCTCATCGAACCCAAAGGGTTATAGCAGATGAGAAGAAGGTAATGTACTGAAAATCTCAAAGTCACCCAGAGACATAAAAGAATGACCCTTTTTTTAAATCAAGGAGATTTGCCTTTGATGCAATAAATGTACCATAAGTTATTATTTTTTGGACAGTGAAACACCACATATGCATTTCTGCATTTCCTGGGAAGTTACAACAAAGCAAACCGTGCAATCAGTTTCCTTTCTAGGATGAACCAGTAGCTCAATGTTGTAGAAAAAGTATGAAGATACATATGGTTCATGAAGATACAGTGTAAATACGGTTCATGAAGATACAGTGTAAATACGGTTCCTGAAGATACATTGTAAATTTGGTTCATGAAGATACAATATCAATGTGGTTCATGAAGATACAATGTAATACGGTTCATGAAGACACAATGTAGATGTGGTTCATGAAGACACAATGTAATATGGTTCATGAAGACACAATGTAAATGTGGTTCACGTGTTTGCTTGATGACCACTGGGTGTGCCCATGACAGGCAGGACTGAGGAGACAGTGCAAACCAAGCAGATCCCACAGAGATCCCAGAGAAAACGCACCTTCTGGAGGGTGTCCAGCGAGCTCATGTTGGCACAGTGGTTTGCCTGTGTTCAGTTGTAGGCAAAGTGTTAAGAATGAACTTATAACTAAACTCACAAACTGTGAGTTTACACGTAGCATGTAGAATGTGTTTCTGTCACAGGGGTGAATATCTCATAATTCACAAGAAACACTGGGAGAACTTGACTTTCCAAACGCTGGGTTGAACAGCTCCTGTTACAGATGGTGGGCATGCTGGAACCGCCTGGCAGTGCAGGGATCTTGAAGTGTAAATTTCAGCATGCTCCTCTCCCAAAAACCTAGATCTTTTAATCAGAGTGATCTGGGATTATAAACCAAATTGGCAGAAATACAAGAAAACACTTGAAGCACATACATCTACTCCCTGTTATAAACTTCAATTTAATTTCATTATTGCTTTTGTGTTCATGCTATAAAGACAAGATCCTGCAGGTCAGGAAGACATGTGTCCAGAGGCTCGGATTCAAATTTTATATTTATCAAGACAGACACATTGATTTTCATAAGAACTAGAACAAAATAATTATAAAATCAAACACAAATAACATAAAATAAAAACTAAGGAAAATAGAATATAAACTACGACTCACTTGGAAATTTCGTTTTCTGCTTCTAGAAAGGCAAAGGTTGGCGTTCGCGGGCGGCTCAGTCAGTTGAGCGTCCGACTCTTGGTTTCGGCTTGGGCGGTGATCTCAGAGTTGTGAGGTCGAGTGCGGAGTCTGCTCGAGATTCTTTCCCTCTGCCCCCCACCCCATCTTGCACTTGCCCTCTCTCAAATAAATAACTAAATCTTAAAAAAAAAAAAAAAAAGAAAAAAAAAGAAAAGAAAGGTAAAGGTTCCTTTAAATCCATCTGTCAGGCTTGTCCAGACCAGGACAACAGAAGAGCGAGTATCACCCTTTTGAGGTCTAACTCACATACTTGGAATTTAGAAGCAATGGGCTGTGACTCCCCTCATCTAAAGAAATACATACAAGTCACTAAATCTGGAACATCTTGGCAGCTTTTCTGATAGTCACTGAATTTTCAGATAGTTCACATTATGCGTATAGTGTACATATGTGACCACGAAGTCGTGACCGTGCCTACCCTCCACCTTCAGGCGGCAATTACAGAAACAGCATGTTGGCTGCTGGCAGTGCTTAAATACTGATTCAGGAGTCTGGGGCTGAGGCTACCATCCTGATTTCACACATTTTTGTGTCTGGATCCACATGGACATGCACACGCCATCGGGGTTAGGCAAGTCGTAAAGAAATGTCAGAGCCTGGTGAGCATGGAGTTTGTTTTGCTCACATGCACCTCGTGCGATTCAGGGAGAGCACAGCTTGGTGATCGCGCAGCTGAACACAACATGGAGACGAGAAGCCTGCATCCTCTGTGTGCGTGTGTGCACACGTGTGTTTGTGTGTGCATGCGTGCATGTGTGTGAAGGAAGTGTGAGAGTCTGGTAGGGTGAGGCTGTGAGGGCCGTAGGTCCACCTGTGGAGAATGCATAAACGATATGTCTGACTTCATATTTAGGGGCTGATCATGGAAAGAATAAAACATCACCGGTCACTCTAAGGTACCACCATGTCTCTAACATGTCACCAACCCATGCTAACACCAACTTTTCCAGATGCCATTTGAGAAACAGACTGCAATTCACCTCCAAGAATGGACTCATTTCATGGTTTCTTCAAGACCAGTATTTCCTGGTGTGTTTTTTAGGGCGTTGATGCTATAGGAAAAGGTCAGGGTGATTATTTAGTGGGAAAAATTGTATTTGCTAGGACTTTATTGGTTCACTCTCAGAAATCTGACTTATTTATGACATAAGCCATTTTAGGGCAGTTGATAGAAGTTATTTCTCTTTTATGACACTTCTTTCTTTGTGTAAAATTGTGCCATAAATGATAGTGACAGTGTCATACAGTACTACTGTATTTTTTGTATGTTGTAAAACTTTGCTTCTTTATGGTCAAGCAAACTAAAGTTGTGACTGTCAGCTTCTCAGGAAGGAAGTGTGAGGACCTTTCATGTTTTGAAGAAAGCATTTAAGAGGGTAATATATGGAGGAGAAAATCCCATAAAAGAAGGGTAACCCGAGCGTTTACTTTTATGTTTCCTCCTAGATGCAGAATTAGTTTTGGGCTCTGTTCCGCGTTAGGAACAATAAACATCCGGGGTCATCAAGGGTTTCTTCTCGCGCTCAGTCCTGCTTTACGGGTGTCCACACTTGGAGTGTTTCATCCCCTGTCTTTGGTGAGAGGCCTGAGTTAATGAGTTTCTCAATCTGTTTGGACACTCAGATATACGACGGCCCTCAGCTCCACAGAGGCTGCTAGGAAAGCCTGCTGACTTCTGATTCAAGGAGGAGAAAGAGCTTTTCAAGTCCCCTGGGATTTATCCCATTAATACTTTTACCATGGGTCACTCCAAGGTCAAGAACACCTCAGGATCTCGCTCATGGTGATCTGGAGGGACCAGTGGTGCTAAAGGGGCTTTAGATCATCTGCTTATGCACACGAGTAATTCCTCTCATTAAAAATGATTTTTTCTGTTAGTGTGTGTTCAGTTTCTTGGTGTGAGGTGAACACAAAGAGGCCGACAGGAACCGGGGTAGCGAGAAGCAGCCTTGCAAATCGGAGTGTCTGGTATTCGCGGCGGAGAGAATTCCCTCCATCGGAGTTTCATGTAACCAGGCCTCTGTTGACATCTTCCCCCACAGACCTGGGAAGCCCACGGGGAATTTTTAGTGGAAGGGAGAGCCTCCCGGAAGTTGCAGGATTTCCTCGGCATCCTGCAGTGAGAGGCCAACAAGGCGGTGATGAGAAGCCAGACCCGAACCCAGGTGGTGGTCTTGGTCTGCCCGAAGGAATGATCTGAACCCAGGAGACAACAGACCCCCAACCACGGCCAGCTGTGGAGACCGCCGGCCTGACTCCTGAGCCGGCTCCCCCCAGGGTGCGTGCTCAGGATCAGGCCATGCGGTGGGTTTGGCCGGCACAAGGTTTCACTGCTGGTGAACTGGAAGCAGCCGTGGGAAACGCTGTCCCCGCTCAGAAGAGGAGGTTTTCCGGGAAAGCAGGCCACTTCCCACCTCCGATCATGGCTCCTTGCCTCATTTGCTTTCCCTCCTGCCTAACTGATGCTCTAAGGAGCCGCTATGATCACGGAGCCCACGCTGGGACGCCTCCTCCAAGCCGGCTTTGGCTTCCCCAGCCCCATGGCGCAGGGAAAGCTTGGTCTGTCACAGCCCGGCACACAGACCCATTCTAGTTTTTCATTTCCCACATTCACTGCATTTTTAAATGGTGCACTCAGCTTTCTAAATCAAATAGTATTTCCAATTTTTAAAAAAAATTTTTTAAAATTTATTTATTTGTTAGAGAGAGAGAGAGAGCACAGGCAGACAGAGAGGCAGGCAGAGGCAGAGGCAGAAGCAGGCTCCCTGCCGAGCAAGGAGCCCAATGTGGGACTCGATCCCAGGACGCCGGGACGATGACCTGAGCCGAAGGCAGCCGCTCAACCAACTGAGCCACCCAGGTATCCCAGTATTTCCAATTTTTAATAAAAGTTGTATGTGGGGTTAGAAAAGATTTTGTAAGACAGAATGCCCAGGTTTCTTCTTTTAATTATGAAAAGTAAAGCAGTTCCTTGGCATTTCTGAAGTCCTGTTGTTTGTTAATAATACTTAAATGAGCATGATTATCTAAATTTACTGCGCAGCAATAAATAAGCTCTGTCTTCCAGTGTCTTCGGGTGTTTAATTCAGGGGGGTTCCGGGTATAGGAAGCGTGCGCGGGCTCGGATCACAAGGGCACCAGGGCTGTTGGTGGGGCCTCCGGTCTTGTTGGTTGGAGCCAGGCCGGGAAATCAGGTTGGCAGGAGAATTTTCACCAGAAGGCGATGATAGTGAGCACAGTCTGGCCGGCTGCCGTCCGCTGAGAACAGTATTTGTTCCTCCCAGGCCTGGAGCTCGGTGCTGACTGACTCCCACTCCACGGGAGTCGTCTGCGTTTGCGTGCATGTCTGCGCCTGTGTGTGTGTGCCTGCGCACACATGTGTGCATGCTTGTGTGCACACATGCATGCCTGTGCAACGCCGTGGGTACATGCCTATGTGCACACACATGTGAACGCACACATGTCTGCATTCCCGCGTGCATGCCTGCATGTGCACATGGCAGTGTGGACGCATGCCTGTGTGCATACCCGTGAGCCTCTTTGCCTGTGTAGACATGTGTGCATGTGTGCACACGCATGGGTGGCTGCTTCCGTGTGTGTGCACATGTGTGTGTGTGTGTGTGTGCGTGCACCGGATTCCTGGGCGCCCCAGGACAGGAGTGCGTTTTGGGTTCTTCCAGCCAGCGATCCCGAGGTGACCTCTGTGCCATGTAGACCCGGGCGGGAGCTGTGTGTGTGTGTGTGTGTGTGTGTCCCAACGGAGGCGATGGAGGAAGGTCCCTCTGACAGAAGGAGGAGGTGGGGGAGACGGAGACGTGGAGAGAGACAGAGACAGAAGGACACGGAAACGGAGGGAGAGGATGGCAGCCGCCGGTGCCCTCCTCCCCAGTCCCGCGCCGCCCCCTCGCCCCAGGACCGGGGGGAGGACGGTGTGTGGGTGCCCCCGTCCCCGAGGCTGGGCCCACTGCCCCGCGCCGCGCCAAGCACCGGCCTGGCAGCCCGAGCAGCCGGGAGAGGCGCCCCCTCCTAATGGCTGCCTTTCATCGCGGAGCTCCCCGAGAGCCCCGGTGGCAGATTGTCGACTCAATTACTCTGGTGTCAGGTGATTATCCTAGGTCTCAGTGTAAGCTTCCATTCACACGCGCCATATTTCAATTACGGCAGCTATGAAACAAGCTGTGTATTCAAATCGCCAATCACCTTATCACTGCTGAACAATGTCAACTGTAAAAAACGCCAGCTGAAGGCAATTACACATGTGTTGAGAACCGATTATGATTACTCTCTGTGGTATTTGTGATGAGCTGGGGAATGTTCTGAAAATTTAATTTAATGACAATATGCTTGCTGTACAATCCATAATACCTCCGGAATCCAGCGCGGGGCTATTAGAGCTGATGGGAGCGTATTACCGCCGAAAGGCTGGGCCGGGCGGCTGCTGGATGCCTCTACGGGGACCGAGGTAATTTCTCCGCACATTTCTAACGGCCCAGGCACACAGCTTCCCGCTCCAGCTGCACTCGGAAGGTGGGCCCTCTCCGCGCTGACGGAAGGGGTTTTCTGTGCTGTGGCTGAGGGGCTGGGGGCCGCCTGGCCTGAACCGCCGGCGAGGGGTGCCACATTCCTCTTGGAGAGCGAGCCGCCACAGACACGGCTCGGGCCCAGCACCGGCGCCCCGGACGCTCCCCGAGTCCCCAGTCACACCAGTGGGTCCCCGTCTGCCAGTGTCATGCCCCATCTCAGAAATCCTGTAGAACAACCGCCCGGCAGAGGGAACCCTGACAGTGGGGGGCCACACGGCCTCCAGACACGTGCAAGCAGCCGATGGCAGCGGCCCAGTCGAGGATGTCTGCGTGAGGCCGACCCGTGACCCCCGCGGGCCGGCCAGAGCTTGCTCCCTGCTCAGACCACGGCAGTCGGCACAGTGGAGTCAGACCCGGGGATGGACGTGTGCCCCGCTGGGTGGAGGAGGCTGGCAGGGGGCAGGGGGCAACGAGGAGGGGCAGTTGGGGCCCCAGAGGCCGGGAGGGTGCTGCAGAGGGAAGGTGGGGACACCCGCCGCCGTGGCGACCCATGTGGCAGGGCGGGTTGTGTGCAGCTGAGCTGGGCCCGGCTCAGAGCCGTAGGGCGGCTTGGGTACATGTCGGAAGCCGGTTTGACGCGAAGCCGCGTGCGCTCCGTGCCCTGAGCAGCAGGGACCAACTCATTTACGAAGAACGTGGCCGCCACGCCTTCACTCGTCTGCTAACCGAAGTGAGGTCCGTGTCATCCTTGTGGGAGGGTGAAGCAGTTTCTCTCTTCGGGAGTTCCGTGATGCCGAGGAGGGCTGATTGCAGGCCACGAGAGCATCGTTCGGTCTGATTTATCTGAAGTTCCAAACTTTGGTGACGTGAAGTTTAAGATTCTTCTCAAGTGAGCTTCCTGGAAGAGCACACGGGTCTGGGCTCGGCCGCCTCCAGCTTCTCTCGTCCAGACAGCGTCAGCTGCTTGTCATGAGAAGTGGGACGTATTTCCGCACGTTTCTTTTGGAGAACGTATTTCTTAAAATTAAAGTGTCCCAGTGCACTGTTCCTTGGGTGAAAACCTCACTGTGACAAGCACCGCGCACAACTCTGTCCTGCGTGAGTCTCCGTGCGTTATCACCCGGTCCCGTTGCACACGTGCTACTGAGTGATGTGTCTGTGATTTGTGTCCCTTTCCAGAATTTAAGCAGCACGAAGACTACTGACAGGTACACATCCCCTCGGTGTTTGCAGAGTGGACGTGGGGGTCTTCAAATCTGAGGGCCTGTTTTTTTCCCTACACGGGCTTTGTACTCTGGTTCATAAACACAGATCTCATTTGCCAGGAGATTTTCACTTGCTAAATAATCCCCCAGATTATTTCTACTAAAGACCAGTGAAAACAGAGACAGCGCTCTTAAAACCCAAGGGGAAAGGGTCACGAGTACTTCTAGTTGTCCCCTGAGACCATCTGCGGAATCAGAGGGCGGAGAGGATAGGGGATGCCACAGGTGCATAACGATCCCCCTGAATTTACGGTCAGGACACCGAGGCCAGTGAGGCCCAGCAGTGGGAGCCGGGGTGAGCCCAGAGATGGCTCAAGGTCCTGAGCTTTCACCCCTGCGCTGACTGATGAATGAGCTCACCGCACAGCGCTTCCCGCCGCTGCCCCTGGCCTGGAGCCCTGACCTCAGCCCCGGCCCCAGCCGGCTTGGGAAGGGGGTGACACCCTCTGGGATTGGACAGAGGCCGGTGGTGCAAGGCGGGCTGTCTGCTGGGGCTCCTCCTGGACGGAGGGGCTGCAGGGACGCGGGGACCTGTCCGGGCGGCCGCTTCTGCCAGAACACAGCCACGGTCAGGGCTGGAGCAGGGAGTGCTGCCTCCTGACTCTGTAAGACAGAAGCTCCGCCACTGACGGGAGCACAGCGGCGGGAGGAAGAAGCCGCAGACGGGGCTCCTCTCCAGCACCCCTGGCATCTCCCTGGGAGCTGTCCTCGCTGCCCCAGGTCAGGGAGGGTGTTCGTTCCACAGCCACGCCGCTCGGCACGGGTCCCCACGACGTTGGGCAGCGTCTGGGGTGTCATGCAGGGGTGGGGCAGGGAGAGTCGGTGGCGCCGGTGAGAAAGGCGAACCGGGTTCTCCGAGGAGAGAGCGGATGGTCTCGCTTCAGCAATATTGGGAAAGACCCTCAGAGCCCTTACAGTATTCTCTCACAGTCGCTGTGTTTTATACTTTTCCTGCGGGGAATTCTGCTTTCCGGTCTGTTCCGGGCTCTTCTCCCTGCGGCGGCTTTCGCCTGCGGAGAGCAGGGTATGTGGGACCCTCTTGGGGCGTCTGCTCTCCGGGAGCTTCCTCCCGGGGCCGGCGACTGCAGGAGGGGCGCGGATTCCTGGGGGTCCCGTGATCCCCAACTCTCCAGAAAGCACAATGGCGTGAGCGATCGTGAAGTTTCACATCAGGGCTGCCGAGTCGCACCTCCTTTAGGGAGCCCCGCGAGGACGCCGGAGGCGGGGCACCCACCCCCAGTCACAGGGACCCACAGGCCAATGGCTGCGGAAGACGGCCCCCAGCTCAGGCCCGCGCTGTGTCAAGGTGAGGGTAACGTGTGGCACTGAACACTCAGCCATAAACCATGGCCTTTCTCAGGGGCAAGTATTCAAGCGGCCCCATTCAAACCAGGTGTTCCTGGATGTTGCCCTCGCCTGCTGGCCTGGCAGCGTTTTGTAATATTTTACAGAAATATTCTCGAGAACGCTGTGAGATAAAAAGCAAGAGGAACCGGGCAGCGCCAAGAAAGTGGCCTTCTTGGTTGCTCGGTGTTCTTGCTCCCTTTGCTGCAAAACCTGCGGGTGAACTGAGCTCGCATCACCTAAAGATCCCGACAGCAATCGCTTGACTTCGCCATCGTTTGAATTTGCAAGTGTTCTTGTTTTCAAAAATTTGATGCAAGTATTACTATACTAGTATTTATCATCTGTCGTATTTTATAAATACAAGAGGAAAAGCACACTGTCTTCACACCTATGTATAGCATAGCCATTAACCTTTTAAAATAAAATATATAAAATGTGCTAATTATGGGATGGAGTGCCATAATCGTACTTATTTGCATGTCTTTTAATCACATGAAGAAAACAGGCATTGGCACTTAAATATGATTATATTTTCTAAGACCGGCAGTTGAACCACAAATCAATGAGGGACCTTTCCAGCAGCCCGGATTGCTGGCTGTTTTTCTTCATGTATAATTCTTCACTCAGAAAAAAATGCTATCTGATTACAAATTATGTACCTATTCTTACTTCTTTTGCCCAAGGCAGCAGTTAATTTTTGCCATAGGTCATAGAGGATAAAGCCCCACAGATCCGGGAGCTTCTTAATTGCGTTGCATACAACTAGCTGTCGCCCGGCATCTCAGAGGAGTTATTGCACCTTGCCGATAATGCCCTTTCCCTGCAAGCCATGAAATGGATTCTCCCTCTACTGCTATATTAATTAGACTTCAAGGATGTTGGAAAAATTATAGCTTAAGCTTCTGCTCAAAAATTTAGGCACTATTATGGGAGAAATCTTGCCAGAACTTCCAGGGAAAGGAATTAACCTTGAGGCTTTCTCGTTTCGGGAAGAAAAGGAGGAAGAAGCCCCCGCGGCCCCTGCCCCGCCCCCACCCCCGCAACAATGTACAAGTTTTGATAGAATTCCAGGTTAAGTTTGTCAATTCTGCTGTTGTAAAGACGGACTGAACCGGCACGACCTGTGCACGTCTCGGGAGCCCTGGGAACCGCGGTGCGGGCCGTATATCACGCGTACAGTGAGGAAAGGGGAAGCAGGAACAGAGGGCAGAAGGCGAAATGGTTTGTGTCCATTTAAGAAAAAATCAATAATAGCATAAAATTGATTTAGTGCTTGTCATAAAACATAAGTAAGTGCTGGAAAATAGAGAAAATTGAGTCTCAATTTAATCTGCACAAAAGCCACACTGTGCTGATGAAGTGTGTGGGGGTGGGGCGCGCCGTAAAACCCAAAGACAGATACGTAATTGTCATATTAAGGACTCTTTTCGGGCTGTAGCAGTCGGGGGGTAGGACCCATTAATCATGTGGATAAGGGGCATTGAAATCAAATCTCAATTAAAATCTGTTCAATAATGTCTCTAATATGTTTTTCAAGCATTAATTTTTTCCCATCGATCCCACACCCCATAAATCAGATATGTTGCTGTGGGTGTAATAGTTTATGGAAGAGAGGATTATGGCTTTATGAAGTTAATGCAGCAGAACCGTGTAATTTACACAGCCTAAAGTTTTATGTCTGTTGTTCATTTCTATTAGTTTCTTCAGCTAAAAATTATTTGGGCTATAAAACTAAAACCCAAGTTCATTTCCCACCCCCAAACATATATATACTTAGCAACCAGATTCCAGATTCCCTTCTCTAAATTTGGCTGGGAAATGACACTTGGAGGCTTGGGAAGCCGAGTTCTCTGTGTGCGGGGCTGTCGTGCAGGGCCGTCTGTGCCCCGGGAGACTGGGGCCTCCGTGCCCGTCCCTACGGGGCTTCGACAGATTTAACAGAAACTCCAGAAGACATGGACCCCTCCGGCTCGGCCTCAGAACAGTCCCAGGCACCTTGGGAGGGTTTGTGCTTTCTGAACCCGAAGCTGTGATCTCCTCCACGGCCTTGCTGTGCGTGGGCTGTTGAAACGGAAGGATTTGTTTTTAAACCGATTACATCCATTTGTTGTTGTCACCAACAAAGGCGCAGAGCCCTTCCACACGGAGGTGACATTTCCTGGTTCCCCGTAACATGGGTGCTACCTTAGAACCATGTTCCAAACGGCAAGTGGCTTCGGAACGACGGTGAAGCAAGCCAGGGTTTCTGAGGCGCCAGCCCGCACAGCAGGGGAGAGGGAGAGCAGGAGCAGCGGAGGCTCAGCCCTCGGCACCCCTGCCCAGCCGCGCGGGAATTCAGCCGACTTCGGACGGTCTCCTCGCCTGGGAGTGGGGGTCTGACCCAGCGATCTCCACGGGCTCCCTGACCCGCCACTAACCATGTTGAGAAATGGCTTTGGCTTGGAAATTCTTACCACTCTGTCTTCTCAAGGATATTCAAAAATTTATTTGAATGCTTACATTTCCGCTTGACGGACTCATCTCCCTGTAGGCTCTGCCGCGGTGAGTTTGAATTTAAGTTATCCTGTCGTAGACTGGGATACAAATATATCCAAATGGTTTTCTTCTGAATCATTCTCCAGACCGCTAGTGCCCTCCGAGGCAGGCAGGACTCAGCCCATCCACTGCGAGCCCTGGACCCCGGCTGGGGCCCGCTTGCTGGTTTGGAGCCCGACAGCACCCTCCGTCCTCCAGTGCCCCAAACCACCCACACCCCACGGTCAAGGTTTCCCAGTGGATTATTTGTACAGAGTCCCTCTACACCTCTTCCCCTGCCGTAGGAGGCCCTCCGTGTGTCCCATAGCTAACTTCTTTTAAAAAACAACGTTCTTTCTAGAATAGTTGTAGTTTGGCAGAAACATGAACTTCAGAGAGCCACCGTGGACCCACACCCAGTCTCTCCGTTAGTAGCCACTTACGCTGGTATCAGCGTCTGTTCCAATACTGTCGATACTGACGCGTGATCAGGAATGGAAGTCCTTACCTTACTCATATCTCCTTATTTCCTACCAATGTCCTTTCTCTGTTTCTGGATCCCATGCAGGAGCCCACATCACACTAGCTGTCCCGTCTCCTCAGGCCCTCCCGCTCCTGCATGTTATCAGTTTTGAGCGGGTTCTGGTCCTGGGGGTTGTATATCATCCCTCGGTTGGGATTTGCCGCGTTTTTCTCTGATGAGCCTGGGGGCGTGGATTGGGGGGACAAGACCACAGAGGCAAAGGTGTCATTCACACGGCATCTTATCAAGGTCCAGCCATCATCCCGACTTTGACTTTGAGGCTGACCTTCACGGCCTGGCGGAGGAGGCACCCGTCAGGCCTCCCCGTCCGCGCTGTCCTGGCTGGAAGAAGTGAGCCAACGCGCATAGCCACGGGCGGGCTCCGCTCGGTCCTCGAGGATGGACCATCTCCTCAAATTACTTGGAAGCCTTCCGCATGGTAGATCGTCTCTTCTCTTCCACTTATTTCCTAATTTACTCTTTCATTTCCGTCAGCATGACCCGTGGAAATTTGCTCCCTGGGTGGTAACCCGACAGCTTTTTGTTTCTTTGCTAAAACTGTTCCAGCTTTGGCCCTTGGGAGCCCTTCCAGCTCCTGTGCGCCTCTGACACCTGATTTTGGGCACCTCCTTACTTCCCAGCACGGCACTCCAGGTTCCTCTCGTGCCTTCCCTGCTCAGTCCTCGAAGGAGTCCTTTCTCCACGGGTTGCTGGGTCCTTTTTTTGGGAAATTGTATGGGAAACCGAGGTCTGGGCAGGGCACCACGAGCCCTGCTCGGCGCTTGACCCTCTCACCTGCCCCATGGCGAAACGCCCATGGGTGTGCCAGGCGCCATCAGTACCAGCCCTGTAACGATTTCCACGTGGACGGGTCTGTCCCCGTACTGAGGGTGCGCCAGTTTCCACCCCGGATCCACCCCCACGCGGGTCATGGGCAGGCTCCCCTGTCAATAGGGCGGATCCCACCACCCCGTCCCCCACACACGTGGACAAAGTCACAACTGCTAACATGGCCGCCCTCTTGGCGGGTTTTCAAGCCGCTTCCACACGGCGGACTTGCTCTCACTTGCCTCCCTCGGAAGCCCGTGGCTGGGCTTGAGCCGGGCGGTGATTTCCGTGCCTCTCGTAGCAGACAGCACCGTCCAGCCTTGTTCAGCCTCACAGGTTGTGCACAGGGATGCACCTGGTGCCCTCGGATGTGTGCAGTGAGTCATCGAAATCACCCTTTCTCTCTGGCACGTAGCGTTTTTCCCAGAATAGATGATCATCGTCATCTCTCCATTAATTCTTTAAATTAACTTCTCTAAGGTTTTTATGCTTCAAGAAGAGATTCAGAATAACATTCATGTAATATTATCTACCAGTGTCATAATTGATGGGGCAAACTGGTAGGCGGGTTAGGACGGGTGGGGATGGCGGACCCCAGTCAGGTGTGCTCACACGGCAGGCAGAAGGCAGGCCGAAAGCCCCAGGCAGACACCGCTTTGGAGCTCGGGGCACCTGGAGGAACCAGGCACATTGGGGCCAAGGCTGGGATTCTGGGCAGAAAATGACCCCAGGCCAGCCTGGAGCTAAGACGACGAGTCCAAAAATCCCACTGATAGGACGGAGGGGCCTCCCTCACTTGGACCCCTGGGCTCCCTAAAATTAGTGAAGAAACAGGAATCACGTCAGTGTTTTAGGTCAGGATCGTCAGGTTCTGGCTTCTCGAGCCCCGCATGCTGGGGCAGCTTCCCTGGCCACCACCGGGTCACCACGGGGCCTGCCCCAGGGCCCCCCTGCTCTGGCTCAGAACAGGCCACCACGCGGAGCACGCAGACCGCAGCCCACTTCCTTGTGCTTCCCATCAATAAAGCCTCGCCTCCCCAGCATTCGTGGCAATAAAACCGATCACAATGGAATCATTTGATATGTATGTGACTCACAGATATCGTTCCCCAAGCCGCTGTTCCAAATTAGTAGTAGTTAAGCGCCCATTGATGGAAGTAGAATAAAGTGCTACCCATCGGGCTCCATCGCAGCCCACGGTCCCCAGGAAGCAGAGAGACTTTCGGCGGAGCTGCCGTAGACTGCGTGCGTTTGGAACAGTGCCCGAAATATTTGGGGGACCTGTTCACTCTTTCCCTTCCTGCAATGATATAATGATGTCTGTCACAAGAGCATTTTCGTGCCAACAAATCCTGATGTCACACACGGGCCTTCAAGAAGCCGGAGGGTTTTTTTCTTCTCCTTTCTTTTCTTCTTTGAGTCTTTTCAGGCTAGAACACTGAAGTCTGAATTAGATGCAAACGGATTCTTTCAGACCTTCTCTGTGACAATGCGCGCTTGAAAGGAACATATTTGAAAGCTCAAACTGCTTCAGTTTTCTTGCAAAAAGGCTTAGGTCCCCCGAGTAGGCCAATTATAAATTACAGTGTAGGTGAGCGCTTTCTCTCCCATTCACCAGAGCGGATTCTGTGTCATTAATGTTGCTACGCTGATACCTTGCAAGGGGAGAAAAGGCTTTTCATATCTCATTAACATCACAGAGAACCAAAATGAATTATGCGATGGATGAGTGGTGGGTGGGTGGAGCTAATGCGGCCGCTCAGTTCGAATAAGCACCAGCCAGACCTGCCCCTTCCGCTGAGCCCTCTGACCCTCCAGGCGCTCCGCACTGACCTCCCTGGCACAAAGATGCCGCTGGCCGAGATTCCGGCACCGTGACACTTAAGTCAGTTGGTGTGAAATTCTAGCGGTGCGCTCCATGCCGAAGCCAGGCTTCCGTGCCCTCTTTCCTCACCGAGCCCTGGGGCGCCATGGAGCCTGGAAGTGGGACCCCGGTGGGGAAGCTCCTGGTGGGACACCTGAGGTCTTCAGAGGAAAACATGTACATTTGCACCAGCATGAGGTCAAACCAATTTTCCTAACTCTTCCAAACACACACACACATACACACACACGCACTCTCTCTCTCTCTCTCTCTCTCTGGAAGACTATTGAGAATTTAGAAATTTGGTCATGCACAGGCATCCCCTCCCTGGGCTGGTGAGACGTAACGCTGCCACAGTTAGAAATGAGGTCCAGCTAGCTTTGTGGTTGACCTTGAAGGTTAAGGACGCATGACCTTCACCAAGAGAACGTCAGCCAAAGCACATGCTTCCCTTGGGATGCCGGTTCGTCGTCCATGGCCGTCGGTGAGCAGAGGACGATTGAAATAAACGTGGCAAGCATTCATGGCTGCAATTCAAGCTTAAATGTTCTTTTCCAAAAATATCCACAGGTAATGACAGGTAATGACAACTCACAGAATTAATAAAAAAAAAATGTGAAACAAACAAAAAACCAAACCAGAAACTCACCACTGTCGTTTTTTTCTGGGTCCACGGTACTTAAAATGTAATTGTTTACATCATGTAATTAATTCTAAGATGTTGTCCCTCAGAAACCAGCAGGGTAAACACCGGACTAAGAGCTCCCTGCAACTGTCCTATTAGGGCAGGAGAATTGTCTCGTCATGGCTATGCCCACAAATAGCAAATTGTTCTCCTCTGTTGAAGCCTGATTAATTAAATTAATTTAGAGACGTGGTCCCTTTACATTAAAATTAGCCTGTCCCATTAGAGATTTCTCTTCCGTTCCCAACCTCTGTGGCCCTGCCTCAGTTAGACTGCCCCCTGCAGCCCGCACACCCGCCCCCCTGCTGCCCCAGGTGATGCCCTTTCAAGGCACACGGAGAAGACACTGCCCTACATGCAAATGCGTTTCTTCTCTCAGGGTCACAGCACCGTCACTGTCCCTTGTCTCTGCGGCACAACTTCCAAACATGGAAACATGTTTTTAATCCCTAGGTAATTCTGTCT
The DNA here is from genome assembly GCA_020311275.1 of Eira barbara. Classification (NCBI taxonomy): domain Eukaryota; kingdom Metazoa; phylum Chordata; class Mammalia; order Carnivora; family Mustelidae; genus Eira; species Eira barbara. Next base: position 1,345,605 of record JAHRIG010000025.1, read on the forward strand.
CCTGGAATCTGCAGAGACTAAATTCTGCCCTGGAAGCTTACATTTATGGAAAGCAAATTTTTGCAGTATTAATTTTATTTTCTGTGTCTGCATGGGAGTCATTGGAAACTTTCGTAGCCAAAACCGTGTTCTCCACGCAAGGGAGGGCTAGCAGTATTGTGAAGTTGTCCAACTCCCCAAATACATTTCAAGGTAGGCAGTGCCCCAAGAATGGTTAGTTTTTGAAAACGTTCTAAAAATTGAAAATTAAAATAAAGTCTTACAGAAAGCCAGGGTGACATCAGTGAATAAAAGCTGCATTTTCTTAGCACAGATGTGTCACCCTGAGCTGTGCTCTCACTGTTGGGACCAGTAGGAGGGTCAAGGCATCATCGGCCCGGCTGGGGAGGGAGGATGGGGAAAAAAGGGACATTCTGCCACAAAAGCTCAACTTAATAGTAAGAGTCAAATACGGAGTCGGTGAAGGCTAGCTACGGGAAACTCACCACATTACTGTTGAAAACACTCCCTAACATATTTTTAACACATTTTTAAATGCGTGGTTGAGGGATCAGAAGAGAGAATTCCTTGGAGGCCATAGATGACCGAGGAGAAATCCAGGGCTCGAACCGGCTTCTCACTGTGGCTGCGGGTCCTGCACAGAGGCCACGGGGAGAAAAAGTCCGCTTTTGAGATGGAATGGCCACACGCACTTGCATCTGGAAAACAATTTCACACTGACTTTGTGGTCTAAACTTCCAGCTTGCAATTGTCTTTTTTAATTGTCCATTTGGTGGTGCTCTCATGAGCAGGAAATGGGGAGTAAATTTGGACGTGGTTCTGAGAAACGGGACCTCAAAGCCAAAGTCCCTAAATGCATGACAGAAGCACTGTCCGTGAGCCACAGCCGATAGGAGTCTCGTAAGCCCAGATCCCCAGCAGGGCAGGTGCTGGAACTACTGGGGACAGAATATACAGTGAGTGTATTTGTTATGTTTCAGAGGAAAAATTGGGGACAAAAGAAGCAATAAAAGGCTAAGAAATGGACCAGGTAAGCTAGGAAAAAAATCAAACAAAGCGTAAAAAATAGAATTTAAACAGAAACCTATTAGCCGAAGCTGAAGACAGAATGAGCCAGAAGGTGGAGCTGATGCCACAGAAGGGAAAAGATTAGACACCACGAAAGATGGACTTGAAAACATGGACCACAGAGAGAGAAAGGCTGGTGGCGTCTAGTCAGGGTTCCAGGCCGAGGGGCTCAGAAACGAGTGGGAGGCAAGCATGTAACACACAAAGCTGAAGATCTGAATTAGTAAGAGGCACTAGCACTCAGATCTGGGAGGTCCTGTGGATTCTAAGCAGGATGTCAGAAGTCTGCATTTAACCATATTCTGGTCAAACCGAGAGCCGCAGTTTGCAGAAAAGCTTTAAAAAGCAGCCCCAGGGGCTCCTGGGTGGCTCAGTGGGTTAAGCCTCTGCCTTCGGCTCAGGTCATGATCTCAGGGTCCTGGGATCGAGCCCCACATCGGGCTCTCTGCTCAGCGGGGAGCCTGCTTCCTCCCTTCTCTCTCTGCCTGCCTCTCTGCCTACTTGTCATCTCTCTCTCAAATAAATAAATAAAATAATAAAAAAAAAAGCAGCCCCAGAGAAAAGAAAGTTTGCTTACCTAAAAGTAACGGCCTTGCAGCCAGCTTTCGGGTCACGGCAGGAAGAGCTGAATGCTGCCCGTGACATTCAGATGGGAGAGAAATGTCAGGCGTCTGTCTTTCAAGATCAAGGGTGCAATGATTGTTCAGAAAGGTGAAAACTGAAATCCTTTCTCCCATCTGGTGCTCACAAGAGCAAATGCTAATGGATGAGCCCAGGAAGACAGAAAATAAGTTCAGGAGGAGGACCTGCCTGGAAGGTGACCTTGTTAGTAAACAAAGTGTCCATGTGCCTCTCTATCCAGGAACACATGCCTGGGTGGCATCTTCACAAAATCGAACGTGTGGCTCAGGAAATGAAGTGGTGTGAAAAACGCCAGCAACATCTGATGGAGGTAGCCGGAGGGCTCCCCCTCCTTGCCCACTGCCTGCTCTGCACCTGTCCGTTCTGTGCTGCCCTGTGGGACAGTAGGTGAGCAGAGGGGTGTGTCCTGTGCTGGGGCTGTCTGCTCTCCAGCAGTGGTGCCCACACGGCTCCCTAGGGTGTGGATGGAAATTGGGACCTTGCTGACCTCCCTCTTATACAGGAGCTTTTCTCAGCCTCCAGGTCCCTCACACCCTGCAACCCCTTCCACTCTGCAGCAGGACAGGAAGGCGCTGTTGTGTGCACATACATGTTCACACGTGTACTCACACATGTACATGTATAACATGTGCACACAAATAGGCAATCCTAACCATCGAAGGGGAAGAATTTGGAGAGGAAAGACAGTGCTCAGAAGCTAGCCTGGGGAATGCCTACATAGATTAAGGTACAGGTGGCAGAATCAGGATGGGTGCAGAAGAGCCTGTGGGGAGGGCAGAGCAGGAGAGGAGGGGGATCTGCAATCACCCAAAGTAGGAGGCCGTTTGCAAGCGAGGGCATTTCACGTGCTGCTGGTGGGTCGGAGAAGACAGGACCTGAAAAGTGTCCACTGCATTTAGCAACATGCCCATTCCTGCCGATATTGGCTGAAGCACTTTCAAAAGTGAGTGAGTCCAAAAAAAAAAGTAATACAACATGAGCAAGTGAGGGAAGAAGAATGCAAGGCTGGTTCAACACTCGGAAATGAATCAGCACGATTCACTGTGTAAACAAACTAAAAGGGTTAGCTGTGATTATCTCAATATATTAAGGTTAAATTCAACACCCATTTTGGATAAAAAGTTCCCATGTACTAGGAGTGAGATGCAGCTTTCTTAGGAAAATGGTATCCTAAGATACTGCAGCTAACATACGCTAAATCATTCCTCTCTGAGAATGAGGAAGCTCCCGTGACGCACTTTCTCTCCGCTTCCAGGAAACACCACCCCCGATGCTGCGGCTGGAGAAGCAGGGCAGGCAGATAAATGAAAAAAATAAAAGACCTCCTACTGCAGGGCCCAAGATAGAGCACTCTTTATGTGAAGATGGCATGAGAATCTGTAGAAAATTCTAAGGCATTAAAGAGCCATCAGTGCTAATACATAAATTCAGCAAGTTTAAAGGATATGAGGTCAAAGTACAAAATGACCAGTGTTTCTATATATTGGTAATAAACAATCAGAAATTGAACTTAAAATATTATTTACGGTAGCATCAAAAAGCGTAAGATACTATTCAGTAAATGTAACAAAATCTGTGCAGGACGTATACACTGACAACTATGCAGCCTTGCTGGGAGACATTAAGGAAACTGAGTAACTGTAGAAGGTGCCGCATGATGACTCGGGGTCACAAGGGTCTGCTCTTCCCCAGTTGGTCTACAGATTCTGGAGTCTCAGTCTCGATGCACAGTTTCTTTCTTTTATAAAAAATCGAAAAGCCGACTCTCCCATTTCTGTGACAATGCAGAGGACCAAGGCCGAAGCTGACCTGAAAAAGAAGAACGAAGTTGGAGGATTTGGACGACGCCTGATTTCGGGACTTGCGGTAAAGCTCCCATCACTGAGACGGAATTATACAGAACGGAGGTGGAAATACAGACCAGTGGGTGGCGGAGACTGCAAGAAGCGGACGTACAGGACCAGCGTATCTTTGGCAAAGGCACAGAGAGAATTCGGTGAGAGGAGCATCACCTCTTGGGATGCTACTGCCACAAGGGATATCATCCTAGACCTATGCAGTGATAGGTCAGAACCCATCAGATTTTAGATAAATGCAATACGTAACATATATATTATGTGGCTGATCTTTACCCCATTGTGCAAAAGTACACGAAATGTTCAAAATGGATCATGAACCTAGTATAAAAGCTAAAACTGTCAATTTATAGAAAAAATGGGACAAAATCTTAAAAACTTTAAAGGTAAGACAAAAATTTCTCAAATGAGACACAAAATTCACAAACTACAAAAGAAGTGGTAAATTTCATCAGAATCAAAAACTTTTCCAAAGACACAGCGGAGAAAATTAAAAGACAATTCAAAGCCTATGAGAAAAGACAGAACAGCAGGAAGAGCACTCGCCTCTAGAGCCGTAAGGGGTTCTTCCCCCCGGACGTATCGTCCCAAGGCCAGCAGTGGCCTACATCGTCCCTCACTGTACCCCGTCACAGAGGCGTCCTGCCATCGTACGTCACCACGAGGAGGCCATGATAGCCAGAGTCCTTTGTGAATAACTTCTTATTTCTCGTAAAGCGACTGGCCATCTGAAGCCACCGATGGGCAAAGATTGAGACGAAAGTGCCGAGCTTAAGAACTGGAACAAAATGCAGTTGGCTGTGAACAATGCGGAGGTTAAAGGCGTCCATACTCTGTCTCCATCCCGTGCAGTTAAACATCCAAGTATAACTTCACCTTCCCCAAAACTTAACAATTAACAACCGGTAGCTGACCGGAAGCCTTACTGATAACACAGTTGGTTATATGCTATAGGTATTACATGCTGCATTTTACAATAGAGGAACCTAGAGAAAAGGATTCTTACCTCCAATTAGAGCAAAAAAAAAAATCCAATAAAAACACAGCTGGGTGATTTGGCAGACCCCCACCCACATGAGAAAGGCGCTGGAGAAGGTGTCTGGCGTCATCACATGTCAGCACAAGCCCAGCGCTGTCACCGGCCCACCAGCTCCTGCGTGCGGAGGCGGGAAGAGGCCCGCCACGCCAGCGCCGGAGAGGACAGGCGCAGCAGCGCGCACACTCTGATGGTCAAGACGGTGCGGCCATCCAGGAAAACGGTTCGGTCGCTTGTTATTATGTGAAACACGTATTTCCATACGACGCAGAAACTTACCCAAGAGAAATGAAAACATTTGGCAGCAAAGCCCAACGGTCAACAAAGCAACCATTTGCCAACTGGGGAGGGGACCCAGAAGTGTCAGCCCAACCGCGCAACGGAAGAGGGTTTGGAAATCGCGTGGAACCGGACTGGGTCGGTGCAGCAGAGGGCACTGTGTGGAGAGGGAGCCGGCGGGATGGCGTGGGCTGGAATCCCCATGGCCCTGGGCAGGGAACTGGCCTTGTCAAGATCGTGTGGCATGACCGCCATTTACATTTGTGAAAACTCACCAAATTTTATCCCTCAAGTTAGTGAATTTTGTTGTGTGTGGATTATACCTCCACAAAGCTGACCACAGGAAGGTGCCCTCGCATCCAGAGACACGTGCGGAAGCAAGCTGAGGAGAGGGCCGGCGGAAGTCCCCTCAACTGCTGGAGCAAAGGTGGGAGCAGAGGGGTGGCCTTGGGGACACGCGTGCGCAGACGTGAGCGTGCTCCTCTCTGAGGTGACGGGTGTCACGGCAGGTGGGCGTGAAGGGAGAGGCCTGCGACCGCCCACGGGGGGCTTCCACCCAGCAAGGGAACTACGCCTTTGGCCCACCAGGGGCTTCTTGGGGGCCTCCCCTGGGCTGTGTCCCCTCAGTGTGTCTTCCAGCCCTTGTAACCTCTGTCCCACCTCCCTGTTTCTAGTTCCTTCCCCTCCACCCCGCCTGCACACCACAGCCCACGCGGTCTCCAGGAGCACTGTGCTCGGCCCTGAATCTCCCGCTAAAAGCCTCACGGTTCTCACTCTCCTGGCTCTGGGCTCCTGGTCTGGGTTCCGAGACCTCTGCCCTCTGTTCTCCACCTTATCTCCCTCCTGCTCACTTTGGTCATCCCCACACAACGCTTTCCTGTTACCTAAAGTCCTGTCCACTTCTGAGCCTACAAACTCCATGTCCCTAAATTACCGCACACATTCCTGTCATCATCTAGGTCACTGTGCAAACCTCACCACTCCCAGGGATTTATGCAATGATCTCCATCGCTTCCGAACCAGTAGCCTCTAAATATACTAATTTGCCACTTACCACGTAGAAAAGCTCGTGATGTCAAACATAATGCATGAGTCCATGCATCAGTCCATGCTGAGTCCATGACTTCCCACAAGATCCTTTCTCCAATCCCCAGGGAATTCCAGCATATAGCAGAGGAGACGTGGTGAGTTAGGTGCTCCAGAAACATTTGCTGAACTAGTTATTAGAGTAAGTCATGCTACTGTCATGACCTTTCAAGGTGAATGTCAGGGGCACGTAATTGGGGGTAAGGAGACATCATGAACCTGCATCGTCTGAGGCCCTGGTGGACTGACACACGACGTACACAGATGGCGAGAGTTCTGGATGAGGCAGGTTCTGGACTGGGCTGCTGATGTCCTGCCTGTGCTCACGGAGAAGTAGTGGGCCTGGACAGTGGACAGTGTGTGACTGTCAGACCACTGTGTCTTAGGGCTGCTGGAGCCACAGGGTTGGTCTTCCCCTGAGCATCAGTGAGGAACAGCTCATTGTTGTCCAGCTGGAGACACATGATCCCCGCATGGAGGAGGCCTCGCAGGACACCCTCAGGGGAAGAGGAGACGCCACCTCCCTGGACTGGATGGACCTGGTCTCCTGTAAGGTGGCAGCAAGTGGGTTACTGGGCAGGTGGATGGAAAGACTTCACCGCCTGGGGAAGGCCCTGCGTGCAGGCTGGGGTCTGTCCTTGGCAGCAGCCAGGCCTCCCACCCCGTGTCAGATTCTCCACCGTGTGCCTCTCATCAGCTGTCCCCAGGCCTTGAGTTAGATGCCGCATGTGAGTCACAGTCTGGCGCCATCCACGCCATGGGACGTTGGAGACGGGGTCTGTTCCTCCTGGATGCAGCCGACAGGAAAAGGACAGCATCCAGGCTCTGAGAGGCTGAGTGAGGTGACAGCTGAAATCCCACACCAAGCAGTGGGTGCCAGCAGAGAGCCGCTTACACCAGGGCCGTGGGCATCGGAGGACACAGTGTGGGGCTGTTCTGGAAGCTGCAGAAGACCTGCCACCGAGGGTATGTGAGGCCGTCCCCTCAAGTTCAGGAAATGGTGTCACAGCAAGGCGGGCTGTGGGGCCGTCCCCTCGAGTTTGGGAAATGGTGTCACGGTGAGGCAGGCTGTGGGGCCATCCCCTCAAATTCGGGAAATGGTGTCACAGTGAGGCAGGCTGTGGGGCCATCCCCTCAAGTTCGGGAAATGGTGTCACGGCAAGGCAGGCTGTGGGGCTGTCCCCTTGAGTTCGGCAGGAAACGGCTGGTGTCACGGCAAGGTGGGCTAATATCTAGTCCCAAGGATGGCAGGGTGGGAAGTGGACCCAAACCATCAACATGTGGGCACATAAAGGCTACCTCCATTGAATGTCACAAGTTGGGGAGAATGGGGATCTTTGGGAAGCACACCCAGGAAGGCAGGGGCCAACGTTATGGGGAAGCATGCTGAGGACTGGAAGCTGGTTTCAATTATTTGGCCACATAAGGAATAAAGCCCCATTAGGTGGTAATCATGAGACTATAGGGAGGTTCATCCCAGCCAAGGACCACGAACTTACTCTGTGAGCACAGAAAACAGTCTCTGAAAATTAAAGCTTTTAGATTAGAAGAGCTTCTTTCCAGAAGCTGGATGCTAGCATCAAGACTGACAGAGAGCCGATTCGGGGGCCACTGAGGAGTCTGCGTAGAAGAGTCTAGAAATTCTGGGGCTCTGTGCTGTGTACCAGAAGGACTCGGAGAACACCAGACAGCTCACACGGCGTGGATACCATTTCGCAGATTCATGATTCAGTTCAAGTTTCTACAAAGGGTAAAATAAATCCTTCGAGGCCTAATGCTGTGTATTTCTTCTCGAAGCGGACCAGAGCTCGGACGCCTGGGCAGACTGCTGATCCCAGGCTGGATCCAGTTATAAACAGAGCAGACGGACAGCGGGCTTCCATCACGGCACCTCACACGAGCCACGCACGCACGCGGACACCGGGCGGCCATCCTGGGTCAACCCCACAGCGACCCCATCCTCTTTGGCAGGGACTTTCACAGCAGACGGTGGGTCCGGCCTTTGGGAAGGACCCACTTGCCTCTCTGACGGCTGTCACGGGAGCTCTCCCAGAACCTGGGATTTATAAATCCAGTGTGATGACAAAAATGAAGACTTGTCCTTCTGCTGGGAAGACTATTTGTGGACATGGGGCTGAGAGCTTCCCATCATGGAGATTCACTCCTAAATTATTATTTTCTGTAAGCGTTAGTGTTCCAGAAAGATTTTATCATAATGTAAAGTGCCTGATTCTGCAGTCGTCAGGAAGGCAATAACTTTTCATTAACTTCATTTTTCATTTTTATCTTTCTTTGAGTGTTGCAGAACATAGCATATGATTTTGAATGTCATGTAATAACAACTCTCTGAAATTATCTGTCCTTCCCTCCATTTGACACTAATATTTGATATGTTAAGTTAAGCAGATCTACAAATGTGGATTCACGTCGTTGTGCCTTGGGCGATAATAAGAGCTGTCAGTTTTACATTTCCTCATTGAATTCATGTGGATAATGACTACTGATTTTTTCTTATTAAAAATATATGTAGTGCTTGTGTATATTGAGAGACGCACACAGAGAGACACAGACATAGAGACACAGAGACAGGGAGAAATGAGAGAATGAATGTCAAAGAAGGGAAAAAGCAGAATTTCATATTTCTGATGTTTAAATGATTTAGGTTTTGCCGAAGGGATTCAGAGAGGCTTCCAAATTAAAACAAAGTAACTTACTTTCACTTTAAAAATGAGTGGACCATAGAGTTGAGGGTCCATATCTGGGCTCTCTACTCTGTTCCACTGGTCTATGTGTCTGTTTTTATGGACCCTCAACTCTATGGTCAAATAATCTTCGACAAAACAGGGAAAAAATATCCAGTGGAAAAAAGACAGTCTCTTCAATAAATGGTGCTGGGAAAACTGGACAGCTATATGTAGAAAAATGAAACTCGACCATTCTCTTACACCATACACAAAGATAAACTCAAAATGGATAAAAGACCTCAACGTGAGACAGGAATCCATCAGAATCCTAGAGGAGAACATAGGCAGTAACCTCTTTGATATCAGCCACAGCAACTTCTTTCAAGATATGTCTCCAAAGGTGATGGAAACAAAAGCGAAAATGAACTTTTGGGATTTCATCAAGATCAGAAGCTTCTGCACAGCGAAAGAAACAGTCAACAAAACAAAGAGGCAACCCATGGAATGGGAGAAGATATTTGCAAATGACAGTACAGACAAAAGGTTGATATCCAGGATCTATAAAGAACTCCTCAAACTCAACACACACAAAACAATCATATTAAAAAATGGGCAGAAGATATGAACAGACACTTCTCCAATGAAGACATACAAATGGCTACCAGACACATGAAAAAATGTTCACCATCACTAGCCATCAGGGAGATTCAAATTAAAACCACATTGAGATGCCACCTTACACCAGTTAGAATGGCCAAAATTAACAAGACAGGAAACAACGTGTGTTGGAGAGGATGTGGAGAAAGGGGAACCCTCTTACACTGTTGGTGGGAATGCAAGTTGGTGCAGCCTCTTTGGAGAACAGTGTGGAGATTCCTCAAGAAATTAAAAATAGAGCTTCCCTATGACCCTGCAATTGCACTACTGGGTATTTACCCCAAGGATACAGATGTAGTGAAAAAAGGGCCATCTATACCCCAATGTTTATAGCAGCAATGGCCACGGTCGCCAAACTGTGGAAAGAACCAAGATGCCCTTCAACGGATGAATGGATAAGGAAGATGTGGTCCATATACACTATGGAGTATGATGCCTCCATCAGAAAGGACAAATACCCAACTTTTGTAGCAACATGGACGGGACTGGAAGAGATTATGCTGAGTGAAATAAGTCAAGCAGAAAGAGTCAATTATCATATGGTTTCACTTACTTGTGGAGCATAACAAACAATATGGAGGACAAGGGTAGATGGAGAGGAGAAGGGAGTTGAGGGAAATTGGAAGGGGAGGTGAACCATGAGAGACTATGGACTCTGAAAAACAACCCGAGGGTCTTGAAGGGGCGGGGGGTGGGAGGTTGGGGGAACCCGGTGGTGGGTACTAGGGAGGGCACGGATTGCATGGAGCACTGGGTGTGGTGAAAAAACAATGAATACTGTTACACTGAAAAGAAATAAAACATTAAAAAAAAATGAGTGGACCACTGAGAAGTTTGATGCATTCACAGAAGTTGTATGTTGAATCCTTTCAAGACCGTGTATGGCTGGAGGGCGTGTCACTGCTCCCACTGTTCCCCACACCCAGCCTGTTCCCAAGGGAACCCGGACCTTATGACACAAGCTCTGACATGCTGACCTGGGGCCAGCTCCTGTGAGGGTGTCCCCCCCACGGTGCAGGTGCTCAGGGTACTTCCTTTGTCACCTTGGGGGACGCACTGGTCCCTGCTTTGTCAGTTACGGGCGTTGCTTAGCTGCCTGCTTCGTAAGAGGGTGTCAGAGCCTGAGATATAATGATTTATGGGAAATACACATTTGGTCGTTCAGATGATCCAAATACACGTGATACAGTTGGTCCTCATCCAGTTCCTGGAAACGCTCCTGAGCCAGAAAGGGGACATGGATGTGTTAATGGAGGTGACTTTGGTCCCCACCCCAGGGCGGGGCTGGCTGCCAGGAGGACCAGGCTTGAGGTCAGAGGTTGGATGCTTCAGCAGAAAGCCGACCTCTGGGGAGAGGCTGGAGGTTGACTCAGCCGAGGGCCAGTGATTTCATCAATCCTGGCTCCGCAGTGAAGCCTCCATAAAACCCCAAGAGGTCAGCTTTTTGGTCCTTTCTAGAGACCTTCCACGCTTAGGGAACCGGAACTCTTCCTCGGTGAGCCGGCCCCGAGCTCCATGGGGACAGAAACTCGGTCGTCGGCATCTCACTCTCCCTGTCCTCTGTCACAGCCTCTGAGGAACTGGGAAGCTGGAGGCCGTGTCCCTGAGTTCTGTGAGCCGCTCTCGAGAGTTCCAAGAACGTGAGGAGGGGGTGGTTGGAAACTGCTGGCTGCCCGTGGGCCGGAAGCACAGGGAGCGGCCTGGGGCCTGTGACGGGCGTCGGAGGTGGGGGTGGGGCAGCCTCGGAGGACTCAGCCCTTAGCCTGCGGGACTTCCAGGTGCAGACTGTCCCCGACAGCCTGGTGGAGCCCCTGGGCCCTGACACAGGCTGGGGAGTCAGCAAGGCCAGTGGAGGAGATGGGAGGGGTCCGAGCTTGAGCCGGGTCCGAGCTTGAGCTGGGTCTGAGCTTGAGCCGGGTCTGAGTTTGAGCCGGGTCCGAGTTTGAGCCGTTTGAGCCGTACCACTGTGGCTCACGGATCACGGGGCAGGGCCGGCGCACAGGGGTGACACCAGCAGCCAGTAGCCTGCAGGCGGGCCGGACCCCAGCCCCACACCGGGCCCACAACGGCGTCAGCCTGAAGCCAACTAACCCCAGAGCCATCAGGCGGGCCCGGTCCACAGCCCTGCGGGCCCAGCACACACACCGCAGGCCAGGGACGCGGCCCCTGCAGACCCGCGCTCCGAGCAGGCGCGGTTGTGGGCAGCTGAGCTTGCGTGCAGCAGCTGGTGTGGACGTGCCGGAGGATGGCCTGGGAGGCTGAGGGCCGCTGCACTGTCACACTCCTGGTCTTCCTGGAGGCCGGGCCTCTCTGGACTCGGGAGGTCCACTGTGCTGCCGCAGCCCCACGGTCCCTGCCTGGCCAAGGCCCTCGGTGCACACCCGCCTGCCGACTTGTCGTGGGCACTGCTGGGCTTTGCATCTCCCGTCCTCCCAGTGCCTGCTGGCCAGCCGACCTTCATGTGCTCCCTGCTGGGGGAACAGAGTTCAGGGGGGAGCGGGGATGACAGGCTTGCCCTCCTATCTCGAACCCAAAGTCCAAATGGCATATTTTAATACTTAAGAGACGAGGATTAGGATTTTGGATGGGAATAAACCAGTTTCTCCAAAGCTGACAAAACAAAATGGGAAGTGGGTGTAGTTACAAACCGTGCATTCCGACACGCGGCAGAGGGGACCTAGTCCCCAGCTCGGGGGCCGGGGGACAGGTTTCCTCACAGCACAGCAGAGGCACCTGCGGGAACTGGGGATCCCAGGGCCAGTGTCCACTGACAGGAGAGCAGGGCCGGCGGGAGGGGGCATCCCACACTCCACGCCCGATGCATGTGTGCACGGATGGGGCTGCTTGCTGTCACGCTCTGTCACTCTCTGCCGTGGGGGAGCCAGGCCAGGAGCTCACGCAGGCCAGGCGTTCCCTTGTGGAGATCATTTCTTGGGACCTCACCGTGTCGCAGGGTCTTGACTCACTCCCCAGCCGGGGCGGAGTCCGAGCCGAGCTGTCCGCGAGTAACAGAGAGACAGACGCCCTCTGCTCTCCGCCAAGCGACAAGCTCTGGGGGAAGATCAGCATGTGTCGCCGCCGGCTCCTTCCTTGTCCCCGTGGCCAGGGATGGGGTGAAGAAAGGAAGGTCAGGCGAGCAGGTCGGTGAACACGGGAGACCTGCCACACCTCCGTGTATCCCAGCGGTCAGCTGTCTCTGTCTCTCCGTCTGCCTCCGCCCTTCTCTGGGTCTCTCTCAGGCACACGAGACCCGTGGCCCCCTCATGACAGTGCCGGGGTCCCCGTCCTCCCTGCGCAGCAGGAACAGAAGCACAGCACGGGTCTGAATGCTCAGCCGTCTTCTCGGCTAGCGAGGCCAACACGTTTTGTATCACCTAAACCAGTACTCATGGGGGTGGACACTAACATCGGCTTTGGACCGACTGGAGGGGAGGGTGTCCAATACCCTTTACCAGGAAAGGCTGGGGTGGCCTGCTGCCCCCCTGTCACGCCAGCTGTGCGGGCCCGCATAGCCAGGCCATGTCACCCCTGTGACCCTGTGACCTGGGAAGTGTCCTCACCCTTGGGAGCCCCGGCTCTACGCGAATGCCGGTGCTCTGCAGAGTCATCCTGTGCACACTGTGATGGAGGTGGGAGGGGGTCTGTTTAAAGTCCATGACCTCAAGCCATGCAGACAGTGGTGACCATAATCAGTTCCATGAGGGCATTTACGGAGCATGGAGAGAAGGCCGTACAGCATACGTCTACACGTGTGAGCATGTGTGTGCATGTGTGTGCGTGCAAATATGTGTGTGAGTGTGTGCATGCAAGTGTGCATGACAGCATTGTGTCTGCGTGTGTGCAAGTGTGTGTCCATTACGTGTGTGCAAGTGTGCACGAGAGCATGTGTGTGAGTCTGTGCATGTGAGTGTGGGTGTGTGCGCATGCAACCATGAGCAAGAGCATGTGGGCGTGTGCGTGTGTGTGTGTGCAAAGTGTGTATGTGTGAATGTGTGTGCATGTGCCCCTGTGTGTGCATGAAACCAAGTGTGCATGCGTGACTGTGTACAACCGTGTGTGTGTGAGTGTGTGAATATGCCCTGTATGTGCTTGCAAGTGTGCATGAGGGCATGTGTGTGTGCATGCGTATGCATGCATCTATGTGTGGTGCATGTGTGTGGACACATGTGCAAGTATGTGTGGGATCATGTGCACGTGTGTGTGCGTGTGTGTGTGTGCACGTATGTGGGGGGTTCCTCTATTTCAGCTGCAGTTTTTTCTCTGTATAGATTTTGAGGTTTTTGTTTTAGTGCGGAGAAAGCACTAGGCATGATAAATTCCTTTCACAGGCAGAGAGAAATAAATACTTCCCACAAAGCGAATCATGAAGTATATTTTTCCCAAGGAGCTCCATTATTTTAAAAACAGTAGCTTTTTTTTTTTCTTTTCATTTTTATTTTAAGGGCCAGGCCAGCCGAGCTGCCGCGTAGGGTCTCAGCCTGTGTGTGGCGGCCGTCCCCGGCCATCACTCATTTTCAGTGGGCGAGGGGGAGCACTTGGCACACCAAAGCCTCATCAAACCAACCAGCCCTGACGCTCTTTAACGAGGAGACGGATGGTCAGTCGGCTCCCATGGAAAACGTCCTCCCGGCAAGGCCCCCAGCTCCCAGACCGCCTCTCTTCCTTTGAGTGGGAGCTGTGTGATCCCCGCATGTTCTTGGCGGTCACCATCTGGGGGCAGGTTCGCCGGGGGTGGGGGGCGTGAGGCAGGACAGAGGACCCTCGTGTGGGATGTGAGCCCGTGGGAGCGCACAGGCTGCTCTTCCTAAACGCGTCCCGCCACGGAACGCAGAGCCGCTCCGCCCGCGTCACCAAGGAAAAGGGAAGGAACGAGCCCATCTCCAGCTCATGCTGTTCTCGTTTTTGGTAAATCTCCGCAAGACTGTGAAACGGGCGCGGCGACTTCCTAAAGAGAATACAGAGGAGCCCAGGGCCCTGCCACGGAAGCTGATGAGAACACTTGCCTAAAGGGTGTGTCGCTGGGGCTTCTGTAATAAGTCACCACAAACGGGGCCTTCCAACGATGCTTATTGTCTCGCGGCCCTGGAGGCCAAGGGTCCGAAAGCAGCGGGGCCTCTGGGGACTCCCCGGGAAGAGTTCTCCTGCCTTTTCCAGCTCTGGTGGCTCTGGGCTGGCGGTGGCCATATCCCTCGGATGGCTTCGTCGTCTCCAGTGCCATGGTGCACCTGCCCCCAGGCTCTCTGCTCCTTGTAAGGACATTAGTCATTGGATTCAGGGCCCACCGGAACCCAGAACCGTCTCACCTCAAGTCCATCATCTGCTAAAACTGTGTTTTCAGGTAAGCTCATGGTTGTAGGCACTGGGCACGTCTTTCTGGGAGACATGTTTTGGCCACTATGCTGGCCTCCCCAAGTCTGCGTCTCCCCATGCAGTTTCCTGGGCTGATTCATACACACACGCCTGTCCTTCCAGCCACACGAAGCGTCATGACTAGACTCATGTCCTAAACGTCATGAAGCAGGGGCGATGCGTGGAGCTGTCTGCAGTGTCCGGCGACCTGGCCTCTGCCGGGATTTGAGGGTGCGGAGCAGTGGTTCGGACAGTCCTGCCAGTTGCCTCCCCCGTCCGCTCGGATCAGGAGCACGTCTGTCTCTCCGAGGCCGAGAAATGCCTTTGTCCTCTTGGCATCGCTCCTGGTCACTTGTCCCCTCCTGTCTGATCAGATGCCTTTCTAGCTCATACCTTTTGAGTGCCTAGTACCTGCACACCTTTAGGTGCATAAGCTCGGGATCGGGCACCGTGTTGCTTTGGGAAACCACTTCACACCAACCTGATTCTAAGTAATTTTGCTCCTCTCCCACCGTGGGAGACTTGAACCCAAACCCAAGGTTGGCATTCACCTGTTCCAATGACATCAGAGCTCTGTGAAGGCTAGGAGCCCGCAGAGGGTCACCAGTCCCCATGTCCCCCCAGATCTGCCGCCGTGTCTCCCAAGCACGGAGAAAACCCACAGGGAGACCTGTGGGCAGGTGAGGAAGAAGGCGGCGTTTATCAGCGAGAAGAATGCAAATCTGAGATAAAATCCGTCCCTTAGTTTTCTCTCTAATCTTACCCAAAATGGACTGATCCCGACTCGGATTTGTTTCGGCTGAAACGGAGGCAGCATCTCTTAAAGTCCCTTCCCTCCGACCCACACTTCCCGCCGCCAGGGCATGGCCGGACCCAGTCCTCCAAGGCCAGGGGCACCTTCGCTTGCCAGTGTGTTGCTGTTGGGAAGCCCCGGTGGGTCGTGCTGGGCAGTCCTGCAGCTCCCACCCTGCCCGCCCATAGTGCCCTTCGCAGCCTGGGGCTGCGCCTCCCCGTGTGACGTGGGCACCCCCTGCGGCTTCTAGTTCTGAGGGTGGCTGGGGGTCCAGCACAGTCCGTTCAGACGACACTGGTCCCCGCCGTGCTGACGGCGGCTGGGTTTTGTCTCCGCAGCCATGGGGGTGTGACCTGCCGCGGACGCCGGGGTGGGGGTGTGCCCTCACTCCTGGCTCCTCGCCACCCCACTGACACCAACAGCCAGGGGGCCGCAGAGCCCGGCCCCTCTCTGAGGTCCCACTTTCCCTGGCCTGTTGTGATACTTTGAGTTCTGTGGGATAGAGCCCCGTGAAGGGAGTGGGAGCGGACCCCCGATGTCCCCGCGCAGCAGACTTTCACCTGGGCTCTGCATGTGTCTCCCCAGTCGGGGACGGGGGCTCAGCAAAGGCGGCTCCCTGCTCAAGGGAGGATGGCCTGAGGGACCGCGATCTGCCAGGGGAGCGCTGAGCTTCCCGGTGCTGGGCCTGGAGGGGCTTGGCCCCCAGACCCCATGGGAAGTGCTTCCTGCCACTTTATCTCTGCCTCAACCTGGTATTTCCTCTTTCAAGCTGACCACCGCCAGGATCTGTTGAGAACAGAGGCCTGGGCTCGCATGCTCTGAACTCCGTAATAGTAATAGGTGCTTCTGTAGCCAGGCTGTACTTTTTAACGAAGAAAACGTGGCTCCGTTCACCAGAACACGGCAGAATGAGGACCAGGGAGCGGTCAACGATTGACAGAGGATGTGGCCGGCGTCTTGTTTTCCATCCCTGTGATGCTGTTTATAGCCTCGGGGATGGGAGGTACTGGCTTTATTCCTTTTGGCTCTCTTTATTTAAAAAATATTTTATGGGGGCACCTGGGTGTTTCTCTTGGTGAAGCATTTGCCTTCAGCTCAGGTCATGACCTCAGGGTCCTGGGATCGAGCCCCACAACAGGCTCCCTGCTCAGCGGGGAGCCTGCTTCTCCTTCTGCCGCTGTCTCCCAGCTTGTGCTCTCACTCTCTCTCTGTCAAAGAAAAAAAATAAAACCTTTAAAAGAAAGTTTTTAAAAATAAAAAATAAAAAAAATATATTTTATTGGGGTGCCTGGGTGGCTTGGTCGGTTGAGCGCTGGACTCCTGGTTTGGCTCAGGTGGTGATCTCAGGGTCATGAGATCGAGCCCCATGTTGGGCTCCACACTCAGCACGGAGTCTGCTTCTCTCTCTCCTTCTCCTTCTGCCCCTCCCCCCAGTCGCGTGTTCTCACACTTGCTCTCTCTCTCCCTAGTGAAAAAAAAAAATCTTAAATAAAACTACTTCACCATAGGATTTGGACGGACGGCTTCATGAGAAAGTGAGTGGTGCTCGTGGCGTGCACCTGCTCCTCTGGGGAGGAGGTGGGCAGCTGTTCCTGGGGTAGAGGCTTCCCTGCGTGCTGCCTCCTCCTCACGAGACGGGCACCGTGGCTGCTCCTGGGACCACCGTGACCACCGTGGAACCAGAGCAACATGGAGCTTCTAATGGGGGCTGTGGGCAGCCAGCGCAGGCACGTTCCAGACTCATCTTTCCCTCTTGGGCTGAGTATCCTACAGAGAGTGGCTAGCAGGGTTTGGGCAGAGCAGGGCATCGATCTCCAAAGTGGCAGCAGTGTGACAAATGCAAGGAAGCAAGGGCTTGTGTGACAAAGGCCGGAGCCTTTCACTGCTGAACGGTGAGGGTGAACAGAAGACGCCAGCTTGTGAGGGGTGGAGCCCAGTTGTCCGGTCGAACATCATTTTGGGTGTTGCTGTGAAGTTGCTTTTAGATGGGACTAACTTTGAAATCAGCAGATTTTGAGTGAAGTAGGTTCTCCATACTGTGGTGGGCCACGTAAAATCAGTCATTGGCCTCAGGAGAAATGACTGGGTGGGAGGATTCTGCCCCTGCCTGAATTCCAAGCCTCATGCCTTTTGGGATCCTGACTTAGGATTACAGCCCAACTATTCCCTGAGTCTGAAGTCCGTCAGCCTGTCTCTCAGATTCCAGACTTGCTGGCCCCCATGATCGTGTGAGTTAGTTCCTTAAGATAAAGCCCCCCCCAATGCATGCACACACATCCTACTGTCTCTGTTTCTCTGGAAAACACGGACTAATATCATAACCCCAGGGACTCAAGAGGTTGAAGAGCTGTTCCTGCCTCTCCATGGTCTGTGACCTCACCCTGGGCTGAGCCCACCAGAGAAAGAGAAGCAGAAGCAGATTCCTAGAAGAGCGATCCCAACATTCCTGCACACAGAGTGAGACGAACTCAACGTTCACAAATCGTAAATTCAGCGTGCATCTCGCAGCTCCTGTATGGACAGTCCCTGTCCCAGGAGGCGAGAGGACTATGACAGCAGGAGTGCAAAGGGTGACAAGGGCACGCCTCTCGTGTATTTCTTCCTCACATTTTTAAAACAAGCTCTTTAAGTGAAAAGGGAATGTTTGGAGGTTCCTGAAGGATGTGTTTAATGCTCTCACACCGATGGGGAGGAACAGAGCAGGAGCTGGCATCTCCGTGCCCAGGGGAACAGAGGAGGGCCCCCTGCTTCGGAAAGAGGGGAAAAGGAGGGCATCGTGGTGAGTGTCTTGGTGCAGGAGGACTTCCCTGTGTTGGGGCGTGGGGGGCCCATGGAGAGTAATACAGTCAGCATGGAACACGGGTGAATAACGTCATTTTGGAACCAAGGCAAAGCTGAGCTGTCCTCTCGGCCGGCGGGATCACCCTCCACTGTGGCTTGTACTCGGGGTCCTGCTCTCTGTGCTCTGGTTTCTGTCACAGGTGACCTTCTACAGACGGCTGACCCCATGCTACTGGTGGGTCACCAATGAGGTTGTCGCCAGTCTGGCCTTGGCACTCTGCAGAGCCCCATCCAACTCCCCGCTCCCCAGCTGGGGCTGCTCAGCAATCCGTCCCTCGTCCCCTGCACCTGCCGTTGGTAAGAGCCTTTGCAATGGTCTCCTTGTTCCGCTGGCTCCACACACTTGGAGCTCCCTGAAGGCAAGTAGGGTGCCCATCACCACACAGGCAGGCTGGTGGGCTGTACCCACAGGTGTTCCGTGAGCATTTGTGGGATGGACAAATGCATGGCTACCCAATGAGACACGGGAGGGACAGGTTTGGACATCATTCTTGGGACATAGACTCACTATAAAAAGTACTTATCATAAGGTCGGAACCAGTTGTGGGATTCCTACTTTTCCTTGCAGTTTGGTTTCCCTTTTGATGGTCGAGAGATGAAACAGCAGATCTTTTGTTTTCTTCAGCTGAAGACGGTGGCAAATAGGTTGGCTTGTCCTTTGGGCTCTTCTTGATCTCGGGACCATGCGGATTGCCCCAGAAGGAGGATGTCCGCATGGTCTACATGGTTCTCGAGTAGCAACCTCTGTTTTGAGGGAGTGGGGCAGTGGAGGGTTCGCTCTGCTGAATCCCATCTCCACCATCATTAAATCACAGATGCCCTACTCTAGAGAATGCTTTCGGTCCGGTCTCCGTGCACGGTCTCGCTGCTCAGATAGGGACCATCGTTTAAAATCAGGCTGACCTCCTTTGCCTTAGAGAAAAGACCTTGTTCTGGGGCGACTGGCTGACTTAGGCGGTTAAGCATCCAACTCTTGGTTTAGGCTTGGGTCTTGGCCTCAGGGTCTTGAGGTTGAGTCTGGAGTTGAGCACTGCTCGGCGGGGAGTCTGCTTGGGTCTCTCTCAGCCCCCCCCAACTCTTTCTCTAAAATAAATAAATAAATGAAACTTAAAAAGAAAAAGAAAAGACCGCGTTCATTCTCAAAATCAAACCTGTTCATAACTATGTATTACACAGGGGAGGCTATGTGAGTGCAAAGTTAACTCCAGAAAATAGTTGGGGAAGAGTCATCAGTGTTTTTCTTGCTACCCGAAGTGTCTGTTGTATTCCGAAGGCAAGCCGTACTTTCCGGCCCGTGGTATGTTGTGATGTTCTACACGGATGTAGGGACAAAAAGAGTATTTTTACAAAAATTAATACAACTGAATTTCCATGGAAATAATTGATGATATAATGGAAATACCAACAATTAAAGAGAAAAGGGGGACACTGTCATTTTTTAATGTAGCTGAAATCAAATCCTATATAAACCTTAAGAAGAACAGTGTCTTTCTAAATTAAATGCCAACCGGAAAACTTATAAGCATGGATGAAGATACTGGTACCGCCAGCCAAGTCCATACCAAACCCAGTGAAATGCTTCCGGCTCCTCCCCCCATTCAAACAACCATGTCCTTGTCAGAAACGTGCCAGAGAATGGGTCAGTAAGTTCTCTATTGTTTGCAAGTCTGCTTCTGATTTCCACTGAATGTCACAAGTTTCTTCTTATAACAATTAGATCCTCAATTACTCACTTCAAAAAGTGTGCCACGTGCTGAATTCCATGTGTTAACATGTTGGAGTTAGTCAGAAATTCTAGCTCAGGGATCTTAGTTCCATTACGTATTTTAATTAGTAGTGGGAAGGTTATGCTTGATTTGGAGAAAAGGTGACAATTATCTTTTAGCATTTGGACTTAAGTTTGTCATAAATAACTACTTGTGAGCAAAGTAGTCATTTTTTCCTGTTTACCAAACTTGGAGTATCATGTAGGGGAATTCTGCATTTATTTTTCGGTGGTGGAGACAGCCGTGTGTCCTCTAGGATGTGGTGGGTGCCACAGGGCTTGTCCTGAGCCCCATGGGTTTTCCATGCAGGGAGGGATAAGTGATTGCCTGGGTGGAGGCGATCAGGCTCCGCTAGGGACCGTGGGGGCCCTTCCAGGTCCACAGTGACGGCAGGAGGCGTGCAATAAAATCAGCTGCGGAAATATAATGTCCAGACTTTGCATGACATGGTCACAGATTTGTCCCATGGCATTCATTTAGGGATATCAAGATGTTCAAGCTCAAACCTGTGCTCACTAACTGCTGTCCTGGGCGACTCCATGGAGGGGAGGAGAGCAGACAAGCACCCCGAGCCGGGAAGCTCCACATGCGATTCCGGGACAAGCAGCGCATCCTTGGAACCCCGTGCCCGGCCGTCGGCAAGAAGCAGAGGGAGGCCACCTTTGCAGTGACGCAGAAACCACATCCAGGCAGAGGGGGAGCTGCCAGGACGTGAGAAGCCCCAACCTGCCAGTACGGACGCAGGCGGGGGAGAGGATGAAGCCCACCAGCTCGAAGCCGCCACCCGCTGGCACCTGCCACCCGCCGCCACCCGCCGCCACCGGCCGCCACCAGCTTTCCCATCGTGTGCGCCATCGTGGAAGAGGAGCTCCCAGTGCCAGTGCAGCGCTGCCAGCTGAGGCGCTCCAAGCCCTGTCGAGCTGCAAAGCCGTGAGCAAACGAATGTTGTGGTTTTCAGCCACTGAGACTTGAAGCGATCGGAAGCTTACAGCACGAAGAAACTGAAACAAACGTTATCTATCCATTTAGTCTTTCCTGAAGCAATCATTCAGTGACTAATTCCTCTGGAAAGACAAGATGGCAGGTATTAGGGATTCAAACTGTGAGATGCAGTCCCTGTCCCTGCAGACCTATGCTCTGGTTGTGGGCGAAAGGAGGACACAGAACTCATGCCAGTAATGACTGAGTTTGTGAAGGGAACGTCTGCTTGTCTTCCCTCTGCCTTTCATGGGCCCCTTACCCCGGCGTGCTTGAAGAAGAGGGTGCCTCAATTCCCATCCCCGGTCCCCATGGGTCTCAGGTCCCCCTGGGTGTCTCCAGGACATCATGCTGGGCTGTAGACCCGCATCAGCCACTCACACCACACGCCCTTGTGGCCCCATGAGGGATCGTCACACAGGACAAAGTCTCTGGGTAAGTAGAGTCCTGAACGATCTCAGAAGGAAGCTTTCTGCGCAGTCTGAGCCCCTTCCTCTGCCTTCACCACGCCTCCCTCCGGGCAGCTGCCGTGGATCTGGAACAACTCTCAAACGCACGCAGCTGGCGGGCACTGCTCTGGGAGCCTTGGGCATCTGCAGGGGAGTGACAACAGGGTCAGCTCTGGACTCCCCCAAAGCCGTCTTCCTGGCACTGCCCACCACAGCAGTCGACACTCGCCCCACCCAAGGTCAGCCTGGGGTGTGCCTCAGCCTCCCCCTTCTCTCACTGCCTCCCCACAGGCGTCCCAGTGGGTCCTGCCGGCTCTGCGCCCACATCCCTGTCCTCGGCCATGGCCACCACCCTTCTCCACATGCACCTGTGCTTCCTGACCCACGGCGCCGTGGGACCTGACCTCCCACCATGGGCACCCCATGCGACAGCCAATGGCATTTTTATTTTTGAACATAAATCCGACCGTGGAAGTCACCCACAGGGAAGGGGCCGGCAGGCTCCTTTGTCTGCACACCGGTGCCCACACCCATCTCTGCCATCCGGGGGCTGCTCTGCGTGGCCAGCCTGTCCAGTCCAGCCTGCCAGGCTCCTTCTCACTCGCCACCAGCCACTGTCTTTGCAGCGTCCTTGGGAGTCACTGCTGACCTTTTGCCGTGCGTCTGTTTGGCTTGCTGGGGACTCGGATGAACGTCGGTCCTCCTGGATCGTGTATCCTTGCGTGTCCGGGAAGGTTCCCGCTCCCTCCCCCACATTTACTTGGGAAAGAGCAGACGGGCTTATACGCCGCCCCTTGTGAGGCAGAAACAGCCGCGTCCCTCTGTTAAGTGAGCTCGTCGCGACGTGACACGCTCTGCGCACAGCCGACTCCCCCGGGGTGTCTGCACTGCACGGGGTTGAAGGGCAAACGACCAAGAATGAAGGTCAGAGACGGCTCTGGGGTCCGGCTGGCTGTGGCGCGGGGCGCGGACTTGTGCTCCTCTCGCAGTGTAGGGGGTTCCCGCTCACATGGGGGCTGTCAGCGGTGACCTGCGCCACATAGGTCAAGTCGCTGAACACCTGTGTGCGCCTCAGTTTCCCGTCAGGGCCCAGGCACGGCCCTGCCTTCCTTGCCGGCGTGTGTGTTCGCGCGCGTGTGGGGGCGGATGAGACAGACATGCTCAGTGGTCCACAACCCAGAGCCGCCTTCCGGACGCGGTTCTGCTCCTCCCCAGGCGTTGGGCGCAGGTCACGGTGACCGTCCCGTGCAGCAAAGACACGGCGGGGAATCAGGACCCACAGCGCCTGGCGGATCCAGCTACGCTTGTCGTGCGAACAGGATCCAAGCGCGTGTAGAGCTCGGTGCAGACCGGCAGCCGCTGTCCCGCACCCTCGTCTGGGCTCCTTTCTAGGGGGCCGCACCGGCCGGACCGCAGGCGTCTTTTACTTTTCTCACAGATAAAGAGTTTTTGGCCCAGCAGCCTGCCCATGACATTGCACTACTAAATTCGCGTGACAGTCATGAAACGCTCCCATAATCAGTGACACGGGATGATTTTCCGCTGCTGACAAGCCCTTGTATTGAGTATGATAACAGTCACTCTGTCTTCGTCCGCCGCCGCAGTATAATATCAATCCATTTGATGATCCAGCCAACGAAGCCCAACACTTCTGCATCAATCTTCATAGAATGCTGCCTGTTGTCTAACAAAAAGCCTGAAATGAGATCATTCAATCACTTTCTGCCGGCCGGGCTGCTCTCCTGAAGGAGCTCCGGCCCCGTCACTGTCGCACCTCTGCGCGGGGAGGGCAGGGGAGCTAATTGCCATGGAGATACCTAAACGCCGTGGCACGGAGCTGACTTACAAACCACACATGGGAACAAAGAAGAAACGGATTCCTCCGCAGCGGCTGGTGACAAATATAAAGAACCACGGGGCGTGAGAAGGGGAAGGGGTTGTTCCCCTCCCTAATAGTCTGCAAACGCGCTGGGCTGGGGGCTCTGGCAGGTCTGCAAAGGGATGTCTACTGTCCTACGGCATTTTCCAGAAATGTTAAAACAGGGAACCCATTTTTGTCTGGGGTGAACAACTACTCCCTGGACACCTTCTGGAGTTTTCCCTAAATATAAAGATACAGATGCTTTATAACCCTAAAACGAGAAGAAAGACATCTTCCCTAAACTATGCAAGGGTGATATTGGAGAGGCAGAGAGCGTCAAAGATTCTGTTACTCAGGTGTTTAAATCATTGTAACGACGGGAGAGAGAAAGAAACCAGCCAGTGTCCACTCATTCCCTCCATTCCTAGTCTATGGCGAGAAGTTCCAAACCCTGTGAGTTTCTCTGGGTCCTTAAAGAAGATAAACACACGGCACTGTCTCATGCACCTCGGATCTCTTCCCTGTAACCCTGGGGGGACGGCGCTGTGCTCCGAGCCGCGGACACGGATTTCAGGACCAACAGCGGCCCTACGTCTGTAATGAAAGCCTCCGAGGTTACGTCTGCCTCTGTATTTTAAACCTGAAATCTTTTCAGTTGTTAGAATTAACTGAGAAACTTCCATTTCTTATGAATGCAATAGCGTGCCTGCCGTAAGAGGGGAAAGGAGGCCAGGTCCTCATTAGCTTGTGAGGAGAACATCCCGTGGACTCCAGTGCCCTTGACTAAGGTCATTCCACACCCACACCTGTGAGATCTCCTCACCGTTTTCACGCGCACATGATATTTCCATCTCGTGAGAGGAAGACCATATTATTACGACCATTCTTCTGAATTACTCCAGGAATCAGTCACGATGACATGGGATATTAAGAGAGTTTGTCATTTTCAGGTGATGGCTTGTCCCTGCTGGCCAGGTGCCAAGGAGCATGTTAATTATTTCCCTTAATACCAAACCTTTATGCTTTAAATACAGTCTCTCAGAAACCCGGCAAACAGATGTGCAGCAGTATAACACACACGCAGAGCCCGATCTGATATTATTCAGGTGGGCCGGTGGGAATTTCCGGGTGTCAGTTGTGCATAATAGGGCTTTTTTGAACATCTGTAGCTTAGGATCTGACCCCTATTTGGCTTTTTATGCATTTGTTTTTCTCCTACTTGTAAGCGGCACAGAAAAAACAATGTTCCAAATTGTTTCTTCCTGATTTAACTTGGGTGTAGTTTCTCACACACACACACACACACACACACACACACACACGGTTCTTGGTGCAACATTAGAAAGACACAGAGTGATATTAAAGCACACAGAATTCATACATGATGAATGTTTGTGAAGGTAAGAGACAATGAGCGGTGCCCGCAGTAACGAGGGATTCACAGAGCTTCCCTGGCCTCTGTAAAGGTGTGTGGGCGAAATCTGTGCCTCTCCTAAAGCACGAGTTCCCTCGGGTCTGTGTGGGGTGAGTCCTCCGAAAGCCTAATGGTCAGTTTTGCAATGTCACCAATTTTTTTCAATCATACAAATGCCACCAATTCAATTAAGCTCACGAGGTCCCTCTGCCTGGTTCTCCTGGGTAAACAGCCGGCCTCCGAGGGCAGGGGCGAGCCGGGGCTGTCCCTGTGAGATATGGTTCAATCAACAGCCAAAGTTTTACTTGTCAGTTTTGATATATCCGATAATAGCTGTGGGTTGTTTTGCAATGTCCAATGTTCTGTGGAGATGGGCTTTTCATATTCTTTATTGTTTTTTACTGACAAAATGTTGCCTGGACTTTTGCAGTTTTGTGAAATGGAACAACAGTAAAAACAATATGTAATTTAATCCTCATACACCTAAGCGAACGTCCCCAACCTCGTGGCGAGTTTGGTCCGGATATAATGAGTTCCTGTTCATTGATCTGTCATAAGCAGGCTTGGTGATTGAACACGACCCCACAACCAAAACACTACAACTCATTCGGGTCCCCGCAGCCCCCCGCGAATCCGATGTGACATCGGGGGCAGTGCGGCCATCCATAATTATATTTCACTGCCTCTTGGAGTCGGGGCTGACAGAAAAAGAATAAAAACGGGTCCTTCCAAAATGTGCAAAGGATGCTGTGGCTTTCACTTATCTGGTGGAACCGTGCATTTGTACTGTGGGTGACTTGCTTCTTCCCTGGGGACCCGAATCTGATCCTTTTTCATTCTTTTCTTTTCTTTCTCTTCTGTTGTAGGCAAAGACACAATCGCACAAGGTATTGTCACACTTATCAGCAAATCCCAGGACTTGGGAACCCAGGCCTCACCACCCCTCCCCCGGGGTGTGCACACAGGGGTGCACACGGACACACACATGTGCATACAGTGGTGCATAAGCACAGTCCTGTGAGGCAACATGAGTGTGGACACGCAGACCTCCGTGTGTGTGTCCACAGTTGTGCGCTCACCATCCTTACACACAGTGTCTCTCGTCTCGGCTCTCGGTAAGTGACATGGATGCGTGGCTGGGACAATTATTTAAGACAGAAGGTCCCTCCAGGACACGTCCACGACTACGGTCCACGGGCAGATGGTTTCTTCCCTGTGCAAGTTCATCGCAGAAGCCTCACTAAGCTTGCTGTCCGCCGCTTGCCCCGCAGCAGCTCACGGGTGTGAACTGGCGTTTGCCAGCACGAGCGTCCCAGCGCACGCTTTCTTCATCCGTGACCCCCCGGCCGCTTCATTGTATCAGATTCTGGGCGTCCTCACCTCTGTGCAAATTGGATGTTCTGTGGCACAAAACGTGCTTCTTTGGAAGTGGGTTATGTTCAAAGACCTTCCCCAGATTGCTAGATGGGAACACACGTAATTCTTCAAAGGATGAGACTTGACCTTAGAGACCCCACTCTCTTGCACCCAGAGAGAAATAAAGCGTTAACAGACAGAAGTAGCTCATGCAAACGCCATCTCTGTCTCGGGACGGGAAAGGAGCGTGGCTGATGGCCGCCAGGACAGACAGCCTCCTGGGAAGGAACCTACAGCTGAGACTGCCCCGCACACCGGCCCCCGAGAGGGACTCCCACATCCTGGAGGAAGCAGCGGAGCTGCCAGGGGAGGATCTGAGTCGGGCACTGCCAGGCTCTGAGATGGGGCTGGGGACTCTCCTGGCTTTCTCCAAGAGCAAGTCGTCGTTAACACGTGTTTCCCCCCGGAATCACCCCTCCACAGGCTCTGCACACCGCAATCTGGGGCATCATTTCGGAATCTGTGTCACGTGAGAAATGTTTTTGACATTTACCTTTTGCTCTCACGCTGTGTAGACATTACTATCTGATTAATAACACTGTGGTTAAAGACATTTAACCCTGTGCCTGTCGTCTTGGGAGTAAGGCAGTGACATTAGGAGGTCAGGGGTCACTGCAGTAGGACAGATGGGTGTTCGAGCATGAGAGCAGCACACGCGTGTAGTGGGGGAGGAGGATCAAACAGAAAAGGGCTATTACCTACCGTAAGAAGTGATTTTTCCAAGAAATACGTGAGAGAAGTATGGGAAGGAGGTGTATCTGCTCGTCAGCTTTCTGGGGCAGCAAGTCCGAAGTAAGCCTGTTCTGAGTGTGTTCATGCTCTGGGATGTAAGGACGAGGCCGTCCTTTGCTGTGGGTCTCCCAGAAACCACGAGTCCTACTTTTGATTTGCAAACTGAGGTGGGAGAGAGTCGCTGTGGGAGGACACCCTCCTGTGGGGCTGGACGCTGCGACGCCGGTGGCAAGGGCGTGGTGCTGGCACGTGCCGGGCTTGCTTGTGTTACTCTCTCTGCAGCCGTGGGGTTCTCTTGCCTCTGTCCAGTCCACCTGCTCCACAAACCCCTACAGATCCCGGCACACGGGACGCAGGCATGGAAACTCTGGGCCCCCCACCCCTGCGTCTTGAGTCCCCTCTCCCTGTTCTCGCTCTGCAGCTCTGCCTTCTGAGAAGCCATCACTTACTTCCTATCCCACGTGACCCAACCATTTCTTCACTGTTTGCTTTAAACGCACGCCCGGTGCGTTTCATCCCAGAGTGACCTCACTGTTGCCAATTGGTAAGGTAGGTGTTAGGACCCCCTGTGCCCGAGCTGCAAACAGGAGCAGTGAGACCAGGAGGAATCGAGCAACTTCCCTGGGTCACAGAGCCTATAAATGGTGCCATTGGGGTCACACGGAGGCCACTGGCTCCAAAGCACCATATTGAAAACGATCACACTTCAGAAGGAGGCATCGCTGGACCTACGCGTGTCAGGAGCACACCCTGGGGGCTTCCTCAGGACGGAGGCAGGTCCCACAGGCAGGCAGCCATGCCCAGCAGAGCGCCCTGCTTGGTGCCCAGAGAGATGGTCCCCAGGGAGGGGGGCACAGAGCGGAGGGTGAGGAGGCTGAGCCCAGAGCTTGAGCAAGAGTGAGCACGGGCATCTCTGCTCCAGCTCTGGGGCGGTGGTCCGGCTTCTCAGGACCCAGAGGGCACCCAGAAGGTCTAGCCCAATCTTTACACAGGTTAATCTTGCCACGGTTTTCTGAAATGATTTCCGAGGCCACAGAAGACGCTCCTGCAATAAAGTAGAGTAAAAAAGGGGAACTGCAGAGTTCCGTTGGGCGGGGGATGGGGAGAGGAAGGACCAGGTGGGAATGTGTTCGGGGTGGGGGATATGGCAGTGGCGGCGGGTGGGGAGTGGGAACAGAAGCAAGGAGATGTCTCTGACACTGAAGCGCGGGTGTGGGAACAGGGTCGACGTGGGGGGGGGAGGCTGGGGAGAACGTCTCAGGGACACGTCTCCGTGGGGGTGGGGGAAGGGGACGAAGCAGGTGGAAGGAGCGGGAGGCAAGGATGAAGGGCTCGTTCCCGTGCAGCTTCGTCCTCCTTAGGTGTCTTCCAACCAGGAGTGCATCCACTTTTTGGCTCTGTCAGTTCCACACCTGTTACGGGGTCACTGGAAGTGACCCCGCTGTCTAGAATGTTCTCCCGGGGCCTCCCCATAGCCTCTTCCTGTGTCTTGGCCCTCTCCTCTGTCCAGCACCAGTGAAGTCTGCACCGTGGGTCCAGGTCCACTGACCACTTGTCCTGCGTCCCCATCATTCCTTGTGTGACCCCGTTTGCCGCAGGACAGCTGCCTTGCCTGGATTTCAGGAACATGGCACTTGGCAAGTCTACATTTGAGGAAGAACTTAGACTGTTTTCTGAATGAATTCCAGAGTGAGTGAATGGATGACATCACATGGATGGAGGTGATGGGGGGCTTGCCCTCAGCTCTGAACAGCTGCCCGCAGGGGTCCATGCACGGAACCGCTGTGTGAGGACCATGAAGGCAAGGGGTGCAGAACTACGGTCCTCCAGGAATCAGCCAAGTCTGCTTGGGGCCTCCCGGAGACTCGGTGCAGGGGAGGGAGAGCGCTTGGGGCCGGGATAGACAGTGGAGTTCAGGGGCGGAAGACTGGGGTGTGCAGCGGCTGAGGTCTGGAGAGGGCAGAGCTATGCAGGATGAGAAATCCGGGTCCTCCTGCTTCCTGTGTGTGGGCTCAGGTCCATGAGGCCGGCTGGCTTGCCCAGTGCAGGGGAAACTCCCGGTGTATAGAGCACAGTGGAAACTACTTGTTAATCACCTAAGACGTTCAGTAAACACCCAAGAAAGGTCAACCTTAGCATTAACACGAGGTGGTGCCCAGAGCAAAGGACACTCTAGTAAATCCACAAGCAACTAATTGCTTAAGTAGAAACAAACTTGGCCATTCTTTAAAGCAAAGATTGGCAAACTGGAGTCCCTCGATGAAGGCTAAATCTGGCCCAGCACCTGGCTTTGTAAATAAGGCTCCATGGAAATGCAGCAACAGCATGGGGGCGCCTAGGGTCTGAGGCTGCTCTCGGGCTATGGACACCAACGTGTTTACCACCTGACCTTTTCTAGGAAGTGCCAGCTTTAAGGGAAGAAAACAAACCCCAGACACTCAAATCAAAATCCCTGTGATGTCCAGGATCCAAAGAAGTCAGCAGCGATGTAAAGGAGCAGGAAACGTGATTTATAATCAGTAGGAAAAAAAGCAATCCATGCAAATAGAGTCAAAACGAGAGAAATGATGGGACCAGCACGTGGAACCATGAATATAAACATTGTCACTACGTTCAAGGTTTTCAGGTAAAACGCGGACAAATTCTAGAAAGAAAAGTAGAAATGGAACAAATGGAATTTTTAGGGCTGAGAAGTGCAACACCTGAAAGAAAAGTTGATCGCAGGATTGCGGAGGGCTCGGTTTCAGGGAAGGCGAGCCTGGCCAGTGGGAGGAGGCACCCACGCCGACGTCCATCACACGCGCTCATGAGGCACACACAAGCAGATGTCCAGTGACCGGGGGACGCTAGAGGCACCTAAGCCAGGTGCACCCGGAACCCCAGGGGACCAGGAGGGAGAGGAGGACGGAAAGCACACTGCAAGGAATCGTGGCTAAACATGTTCCAAATTTAATGACACAGATTACATACTCAAAAGATTCAGAAGATATTTGCAAATTACAGTACAGACAAAGGTTTATATCCAGGATCTATAAAGAACTCCTCAAACTCAACACACACAAAACAGACAACCATATTAAAAAATGGGCAGAAAATATGAACAGACACTTCTCCAATGAAGACATACAAATGGCTAACAGACGCATGAAAAAATGTTCATCATTAGTCACCAAGGAGATTCAAATCAAAACCACAATGAGATACCACCTTACACCAGTTAGAATGGCCAAAATTAGCAAAACAGGAAACAACACGTGTTGGAGAGGATGTGGAGAAAGGGGAACCCTCTTACACTGTTGGTGGGAATGCAAGTTGGTGCAGCCACTTTGGAGAACAGTGTGGAAATTCCTCAAGTAATTAAAAATAGAGCTTCCCCATGACCCTGCAATTGCACTACTGGGTATTTACCCCAAAGATACAGATGTAGTGAAAAGAAGGGCCATCTATACCCCAATGTTTATAGCAGCAATGGCCACGGTCGCCAAATTGTGGAAAGAACCAAGATGCCTTTCAAGGGATGAATGGATAAGGAAGATGTGGTCCATATACACTATGGAGGATGATGCCTCCATCAGAAAGGATGAATACCCAACTTTTGTAGCAACATGGACGGGACTGGAGGAGATTATGCTGAGTGAAATAAGTCAAGCAGAGAGAGTCAATTATCATATGGTTTCGCTTATTTGTGGAGCATAAGGAATAACATGGAGGACAAGGGTAGATGGAGAGGAGAAGGGAGTTGAGGGAAATTGGAAGGGGAGGTGAACCATGAGAGACTATGGACTCTGAAAATCAACCTGAGGATTTTGAAGGGGCGGGGGGTGGGAGGTTGGGGAAAACAGGTAGTGGGTATTAGGGAGGGAACGGATTGCATGGAGCACTGGGTGTGGTGCAAAAACAATGAATACTGTTACGCTGAAAAGAAATAAAAAATTAAAAAAAAAGATTCAGAAAACCTGAATAACTGTGTATTAGTTAAAGAAATTACATTTTTAACGTGAAAATTCCTGGTAAGGAGTGATCCAAGTCCATAATGCTTCCCTGGTCAGTCTGTCAAATATTTCAGGAGGAAATGATAACAACATGCAGACCCCATAGAAAGTTCCATCAGGAACCATGCTCGGCAGTTCATTTTCTGAGTGAGCCTTTACCCCAAAACACACTAAGACAGCACAAGAGAAGGAAGCTGGAGATCAGTGGACCCAGGGAACACGGGCAACTATCTTCAGCAACATCGAGGAAATCAACTTCAGACGATACAGAAGGTACCATACCACAACGAAGTACAGTTTGTCAGTGGAGTGAAAGACTGTTCTATCATTTAATATCAAACAATGTAATTCACCGTATTAACAGAATAAAGGAGAAAAACCGTACGGTTACCTCAGTAGATGCAGAAAAAACATTTGATAAAATTCAATATGCGTTCACCATAAAAACTCTCACTGATCTAAGGATAGAAGCCACCTGCCTTAACTTGACAAAGGACTCTCTGAGAACCCCACCACTAACATCATATTTAATGGGTTACAACTGATTGCTTGCCCCTGACCTCAGGAACCATGCAAAGATCTGTTTTCACTACTTCTATTCAGCCCTGCACTGAAGCTTGTAGCTAATGCAATAAAGCATAAATAAATAAAATAAAATATATTGGGACCAAAAAAATCAAATTTGTCTGCATAGAAGTGATAACTTATGAAGAAATTTCTAAGGAACCTACCAAAAAAAAAACCCCCTAAAACCTAATAAACCTGATAAGCCAGTTTAGTAAGGTTGCTGAATACAAGGTCAATATACAAAAATCCATTGTATCTATGTGCCAGGAACCAAAAGTTGGAGACTGGAATGAAAAATATTGTCGTCTATCACACAAACTCCTTAGAGATGACTTAATAAATTATGTTCAGGACCTATACACTAACGACTAGAAGACAAAGTGAGGCCCAACACTAAATAAATAGATCAGGTCACTAAGAATCATAAATTCTCTTCCAACTGATTTGGAGATGCCGTGAAATCGCCAGCGTCCCAGTAGATGTTTTTGTAGAGATGGGTGTGTTGACTCTAACATTTATGTGGAAACACAAAGGACGTCTACGACAACCCTGAAGCCAAAGAGAATGTTTGCAGACTTACACTACCCAACGTCAGGACTTGCTGTTACGTTACAATCACTAAGACACTGAAATATTGGCTTGGGGATAAACACACAGACCGATGGAACACATAGAATCCAGAAGCAGATTCACACATACCCGATCCAATGATGTTTCTGAGAAGTTGCTGTAAGACAGTAGGACAATGGTGCTGCTTGTTCATTGGAATAGAACAAAACCTCGAATGTTGTCTCATAGCATGAGATCTCAAGAATTAAATAAAAGTCAATTAAACATCTAATCATCAAATTTCTGACTGTAGAGCAACTAGAAGAAAATGCAGGAGGAAACCTTTGAATCTTTAAGGAGGCAGAAGTTTCTACATAGAACCTGAAGCACGAACCGTAGAAGAAAATCTCAGTACGCTGGACCCAACACTGAAAACTTCTGTTCTTGGAGAGATACTCTTAAGAATATAAAAATGCAAGCGACACATTCAGAGAAATACTTTAAAAATGTATGCCTGACAAATGCTCTGTGTCCAGAATACAAACAGAACTCTCTCAACTCAAAATATTTTTAACAAAGCATCACATAAATAAGGTAATCCTGGAGGCATATGTGACAGGGTGAATGATGGGGGTTTGACCTGCTCACGGACATCGGGTGTGGTTCCCGTGTCCGTCAGAGTTGAGCTGAGATTTGAAGGAAGAGCGTCCCGAAGAAGCAGATGCTCACTGGTCCCAGGAACACAGGACACTGGACACCAGGGCCTGCAGGGCGGGACAGAAGCTGGAGAAGCAGTCAGCGCTGGCCATGGGGCCGCAGTTCTTGTGAGACCTTGCTTGGTGGCTGTGGTCGGTATGAGGGGATGACACTGTTTGCACCGTCAGCAGATGTTGGCATTGTGGATGTGACATGAACCCGTTTGTGATCTCGGAGGAGCAGTGTTATGCTGCGAAGTGTGAGGGGCCAGGCACGTGGGAGGAGCTACATTAGAGAGGATTCCTGGGCCAGAAAGCAATGGTTTCTACCAGAGTGGACCCAGCAGAGGAGGGGATGAGGAGAATTCATGAGTAACCTGGAGGTAAAACGGACAGCACTAGGTGACGTGCTGATGAGGACGTGGTCTGCCAATACAGCTGGAACGTGCCGTCTGGGAGCAGAGAAGAGAGGAAATCAGAGTCTGGACGTCCACGCACACGTCCGAATGTCCGTTGAGCTTCTGGGGCCAGGGGTAGGGTGCAGGGGCTGCCGGAGGGGAGGCAGCAGTCACCCCTGCGTGGACGGGGGCTGGAATCCCAGCA